>JAVJAQ010003989.1:383828-501316 GCA_032362365.1 Zygogramma bicolorata
CGCGTCTTCGAATCTCACCCAAAGACAATAGAATAATCTCAATTTTGGCATTCAATATTTCTTTTTCTGTGAAAATGTCAATATCAAGAGCTACAGAAATCGAAATTTTCCATAAAATCTCTATGAAATGATGAGTTTTCAAAGATAAAAAAATCGAAATTAAACAATATTTCCTTACCTAACCATTATTTTTGCTTGTATTTATTCGAATATTTTTATATGCTTCACTACCGTTATACACAAATTAGTTTTGGTAGTGCGAATTATATTTCTATTTGCATTATTTTACTCTGCAAATCAATAGATCTTCACAAGTTTCAGAAGTATTCGCTTGAAGTTACATATCAAGAACCGTAGTGTACCCCTACAATATCGTGTAATCCAAAGCCTATCTTGACCATCTTTAGGGCCGGTCTTTTCACTTACAGATAAGGTCTCTGATAACTATCCATCACATAAACTACACAGGAATACATATTGATATCTGACAGATAAGTTATCAAGGACTTTATCTATAAGTGAAAAGACCGGCCCTTAAAAGGCTAAAACATGAATTTCCAATAATTCGTTGAAGTTCAATATGGTGTGAAATTTTTTTACCGAATACTACGCGTACTTGAATTATTCTTGATAATTTGTTCTTGCTCACGAAAATTTTAAGGAAATTATCCTTCGCCTTCGGCTCGGAATAATTTTCAAAATATTCGTGAGCTCGAACAAATTTCTGGAAATAATTCAAGCAGGTATTACAAGTGAAAATTTGTCCTCTGTCAACGATAAAAAACAACAAATTGAGTTTGTCCTCTGTTAACGATGAAAAAAAAAACAACAAATCGACTATGAGATATTCAATATATTATTATAAACGAAGATATCAAAATGAATGGGAGAAAATAAAAATAAAATATTCACAGATTAATTCAATATTCGCCCCCTATCAGGGTAACACTCTGCCAAAACTCATGATCCATCTCCTGGCGGAAAATTAATTTGTCTTGCTGGCGACTCAGTTCGACAGCCTCGTGCTCAACTTGGACTGCATCAGCCCGCAATTGTCTCAAGCGTTCTTCTTGTACAGCAATTTCGGCAACAATTTGAGCTTTTCGCTCATTTTTCTCCGCCAGTCTCGTGGCATTCACATTCATCTGATATTTAACTTCCATATCCCGCATCAGCGTGGCCCTCAAGAAATCGATGGCTTTTTGCTTTAATACTGCTTGACGGGTTGGGGTTGGCAAACTCTGGAAATTATTGACGCCGTCTTGCGATTGTTCGAGTGAATCAACATTCACCTGTTCTGCTCCCGCCTGGGGTTCTGCATTATGGTCTTGTTGATATGTCACCTCTCGTGATGTAGAAGCAGACATTTCCACTGAGTTAGCATCTGGTTGTGGGGCTAGCTCCCCAGTTAAATACCCCCGTAACACATTACTGGTGTCCAAACACATTTGGTTTGGTGTTTTTCTTATACCGCCACTGCGTAGAGGTGGAGTACTGTCTGCAGTGCAGTATCTTCCACGACCTCGCCTCACTAATTTTATGGGTGGTACAACCTCTTCATCGGATGAGAGAACTATAGCTGATTCACTGGACGGTGAGGATGGTATCGGATTCATTTGCATAAATCCGTTCACGAACTCAGAGATTTCATCTACAAAATCATTACTATTTGAAGCAACACCTGCCGCATTCAATGTTATTGAGGATATTAGATTCACAGACATAATTATAGATATATACTACTACTCTTTTCCACTAACTCGATCAAACTTCGTTTTCTTTCTATTTCACAACTGTAACCTTGTCGCTTTTATAATAATTTTGAATGCACTCACCCCCACTTCGAAAACATCCCTCCTCTACAGGTATGTGACATGAAGGCGTTGTTCTCAAGAACTTTCAATAAAAAGTATTGCCAAGAGGATTCTCAAAAAAAAAGAATATTTCAACTATATTTTTGTGTGGAAATATCACAGACTAGATGAATTTTTTTTTAATGATGTTAATCACCGAATTTTCCACAGAAAATGCGTGCATTTTTCCTAGTTTTATAAATATATTTCATTTTTGTTTCAGTTTTTGCGCATATTGATTTTGTTACATCAGTATATAAAAACGTGTGAAACTAAGTTACTTGAAAATGCATGGCGGCATGGATATTTTATTTCAACAAGCACATAACAATGTTAATGTCCACATATGTGATTTTTATTGGTGTTTCTGTACTTGAAGAGAATTAAAAAATAGCAGTACCCTACGATTCAATATAGTGTCACTCTGTCTGAGGCCCGGTTTCACCAACGACTTTGATCTGGATTATCTTGTTAATCGAAATATTTGTACGCATTGCGTTCAGAAATTCCAGTTAGCAAGATAATCCAGATTGAAATCGTTGGTGAAACCGGGCCTGAGAATAGCTGCCCCGACTAAATATACACTGAAAGCCGTTGATTTTCGAATTTAAAAACAAAACAAGCGTTGCGTAGTATTTCATATAGAGCTTGCAATTTGCGTTCATAAACAATAATTTGGATGATGGCCCTTTCTACAGACTGTCCCACAGATATACTATTCCAAATGACACATGGTGATTTAAAAATTGCCCGAATGTATTGCGAAAAATTTTCATGAATAGCATCTTTTCACAGTATGCCCACTTGAACTAGTTTAAGCGCACTGGCGAATTACCGCACTGGTTTATTGCGTCGTGGTCTGTATCTCTTTTGTAACTACATAATAGTGTAGGTACTAAATACATGTGCGATATGTTTATATTCCAATGTTTTCAGTGTTTCCCAAGCAATCGTAGTATCTAGTTGAATGGAATTTTTGGAATATTTCAAATACTTTCATTGTTGATGAAATAATGAACTTGAATGACGTAAAAGTTTGTATACACCCTCGGATATAACTCGCCCTCAAAGTATAAACATACATACCCCATTGGCATATGAATAAAAATCGTATTGTCATTCATACAGTTTTTCCGAGTCAACAAGCGCTGAAATTATAGATAGTTTTGAGGTACCTACTAGAGATGCTCATATCACAATCGATTCAGTTTCAGTTTATCAAAAACCGTATGATGCCACTTCCTTGAATCTATATACATCAAACCCTTATTGAATTGCACAGGAATAGGGGAAATCTAAAATTGAACTCAGCTATTCACCCGATCAAATAGCCAGGTGAGGCCAAACAGATTCAGACTGAAAATATCTTCTTTCAACTCTCCCAACTTGAAATTGTACAATAAACTTAATAAAGGCCTAACAGAGCTCAGCATGCATCTTTTTAAGAAGAAAACATTGACTGAAAATTGTTTCTATTCAATAGAAGAATACATGAACTCCACAATCCACTAGTCGCTTGCTTCAAAAAATATAATGTTGCAATGCTCATTTTCGTTGCATGTGTGCTATACATGAAATGTTTTCGCCTTCTGTATATCTATGTATAAGTGTATGTATGTGTGTATGTAGGTATGCATGTATATGTGTGTGTATGTGTGTGTATATATGTATATGTTTATCTCTTGTTCATATATGTACTACTACTGCCCATTTCGTATCAACTTCTGTAATTTGACCTGCTACTCGTGTAATTTATACATTATGTAGTCAATAAAGTTTACTTTACTTACTTTACTCTAAAATGTAATATTTGAGCTGGCGTGTCTCGAAATACGAAAATCAAGGTATTTACCTGAATATTTCCCTCATATATAAAATGTCCCATAAGAGAAATGCAATTATCGAAAACTTACAGCGGTAATTGCACTGCGAAAGCATCAAGTCACCTTAACAACAAATTTGAAACCGTGACTTCAAAAATAGAAAAACATTTCGCGTTGAGTGCTCCATACAATCTATAGAGGAAAGTATAAATGAACAAAAATTTCTTTGAGAATTTCTTTATTCGTGAAATATTCCAATGAATTACATTCGTGCATAAAAATGACCAGATAATTCTGCATTCAAGCGTGATATATCCGTCCGAAGGACGAGGGTTCTTTTACCATTGCAATTATAACCGAGAAGATACACCCGAAAACACATACCTACCTACATAAGTCGTAATTCAGTTGAAAACAATAACTATTGATGGTGACTTGACGTAAGATAACATCTCATAATGAGATTCGGTTTGGATAGGTGTTATAGCAGGTGGGATCTCGTCAATGCCCCCAACATAGAGGTATTGTTATTGCCACTCTCAAGAGTCAATAATTCATGTGAAAGGCGTGTATCTCTATTGTCATTTTCGAGACTGTTTCAGTATATTGCACCAGACGGGTAGATCAAATTTATTACATTCTCGACAATAATTCAAGACGAGACAATAAACGAAGAAGCTTTTTTCTGCAAATTTTCATAGACCCTCCAAAAATAGATTAATTTTTCAGGAGAATGACTTTTTCTGGCTGAGAAGCGCTTTCATTAAACTTAATTTATAATGTGTCTTTGAAATAGATACAAGCATTGTCGTGAATGTAATAAATTTGATCTACCCGTCTGGTGCAATATACTGAAACAGTCTCGAAAATGACAATAGAGATACACGCCTTTCACATGAATTATTGACTCTTGAGAGTGGCAATAACAATACCTCTATGTTGGGGGCATTGACGAGATCCCACCTGCTATAACACCTATCCAAACCGAATCTCATTATGAGATGTTATCTTACGTCAAGTCACCATCAATAGTTATTGTTTTCAACTGAATTACGACTTATGTAGGTAGGTATGTGTTTTCGGGTGTATCTTCTCGGTTATAATTGCAATGGTAAAAGAACCCTCGTCCTTCGGACGGATATATCACGCTTGAATGCAGAATTATCTGGTCATTTTTATGCACGAATGTAATTCATTGGAATATTTCACGAATAAAGAAATTCTCAAAGAAATTTTTGTTCATTTATACTTTCCTCTATAGATTGTATGGAGCACTCAACGCGAAATGTTTTTCTATTTTTGAAGTCACGGTTTCAAATTTGTTGTTAAGGTGACTTGATGCTTTCGCAGTGCAATTACCGCTGTAAGTTTTCGATAATTGCATTTCTCTTATGGGACATTTTATATATGAGGGAAATATTCAGGTAAATACCTTGATTTTCGTATTTCGAGACACGCCAGCTCAAATATTACATTTTAGAGTAAAGTAAGTAAAGTAAACTTTATTGACTACAATTAATCTGTGAATATTTTATTTTTATTTTCTCCCATTCATTTTGATATCTTAGTTTATAATAATATATTGAATATCTCATAGTCAATTTGTTGTTTTTTTTTTTCATCGTTAACAGAGGGCAAACTCAATTTGTTGTTTTTTATCGTTGACAGAGGACAAATTTTCACTTGTAATACCTGCTTGAATTATTTCCAGAAATTTGTTCGAGCTCACGAATATTTTGAAAATTATTCCGAGCCGAAGGCGAAGGATAATTTCCTTAAAATTTTCGTGAGCAAGAACAAATTATCAAGAATAATTCAAGTACGCGTAGTATTCGGTAAAAAAATTTCACACCATATTGAACTTCAACGAATTATTGGAAATTCATGTTTTAGCCTTTTAAGGGCCGGTCTTTTCACTTATAGATGAAGTCCTTGATAACTTATCTGTCAGATATCAATATGTATTCCTGTGTAGTTTATGTGATGGATAGTTATCAGAGACCTTATCTGTAAGTGAAAAGACCGGCCCTAAAGATGGTCAAGATAGGCTTTGGATTACACGATATTGTAGGGGTACACTACGGTTCTTGATATGTAACTTCAAGCGAATACTTCTGAAACTTGTGAAGATCTATTGATTTGCAGAGTAAAATAATGCAAATAGAAATATAATTCGCACTACCAAAACTAATTTGTGTATAACGGTAGTGAAGCATATAAAAATATTCGAATAAATACAAGCAAAAATAATGGTTAGGTAAGGAAATATTGTTTAATTTCGATTTTTTTATCTTTGAAAACTCATCATTTCATAGAGATTTTATGGAAAATTTCGATTTCTGTAGCTCTTGATATTGACATTTTCACAGAAAAAGAAATATTGAATGCCAAAATTGAGATTATTCTATTGTCTTTGGGTGAGATTCGAAGACGCGTTATATCTATGGATGAACGTTCTTTTTTTCGGAAAATGTTGAGTTTTTCAGGTTTTAGAATACATATCTCTATAGAAAAAATAAATATTGTATGAAAAATGTTGTAAAATAATTGCTAGGAACAAAAAAAAATGACAAAAGATAAATAAAGTTTTTTAGTCATCACAGAACCTTTTTTCATTTCTTCAGATTCTAGTAATGAAACTATATAAGTTTATTCAACTTTCTGATAAAATAGTTGTTTTTTGAAAGATTTTTTTTTTCGGCGAGTAGGGTGTTTGAGAGGATTCAAAACCTTCCCCCACCACTTACCCAAAAAAAGCGCGCGAAATGACATTGACATATCATTTATTGATTTTTTTCTTCAAATCTCATTTTTACAGCTCATTATACATATTTTGAGCACCTTATGCATCATAAGTATGTATTCAACTATTATCACCATTTTTTTTATTGATTTTTTTCACTCAAATTTCAATATTAAAGCTAATTGTACATATTTCGAACACCTTATGCATCATAAGTGTGTGTATTATACTATATTCAAGAGGTGAAATAACACCAAACAAATTTTTCATGCATTCATCTCATTCATGTGTCGGAGATATCTATTCACTGTCTGTTTCTTTAATGTAGCCCTGAACAGGGCTGATAGTTTTTTGACCAGTGGTCCAGGGTATGTGGTGCAAAGGAGGGGCGTTATTGCAAATCATGCATGTTTCGATATATCGATACTGCGTAAGCAGAGTGCTACAAGCTTTACACCATGTCCATACTAAGTCAGAGAATGGTTGAGTCTTATGCTTATCCGCTTGCTCATACCACCCACAATTGTTCACACGAGCGCCATAAAAATGGTAACACATGAGGCATAATTTTGCGATTTGTCCGGTAACGGTGACAATTCTAACATAGCTCTCAGTTACACAACACAACTCCAGTCCATGATTATTCACACTGTGATTCATATTCAGCGCCTGGACTCTGAATATTTCCACACTGACGGCCAAATCACCAGGTTGATTGGTATTAACATCGCATTCGATACCCTCGTCTTCAGAGTCGTTCAGCTCTTCGATGACAATTCCTCGTCTTCAGCGACATGCTGTTCTTCAACTCCACCTAAATTGTTATTAGAATCAGCATGTGCTAGAACATCTAACATTGCAGCTCTTGCAGCATCCATCTTGGTTATATCCTTCGAATGCTCTGAGTGAAGTTCAAGAGCCTGTAGCTACGTTTTATACGCTTTGGCAGCATCGGTAGTGGTAGAGCTTTCCTCCACCAACTCTTACTATATATGTAGGGAGGTTTGGATTGAGTTCTGTCATTTACACCATCGAGTAACAGTATGCCGTTTCCGAAAGAGTGGGATTCTAAACCGAAAGTTTTCATCTATGCCCTCGTGATTGCTGGAGCTGCCGTATGCTACAGTTATCAAATTAGTCGACCCAAATCACAATTCAATCCATGTACCGGATTGTGTACCGAGTGTGCATCACGGAATCCAGTGCGACAACCGAAGTTACCAATCAGCTCACCTCACGAACAGGGAAACTATCTCAAGTGCTTCAAGTGTCCCGAGAAAATTGAGTGTTCTATTGTGGGTATTTGTCGAAAGATTTATAGAACCTGTGCGATAGGAGAGATGACGGAATCATTGCAGTGTTATAAATATAGTATGGACTGTTGGAACCATATATGTGCTGTTTGCAGAAAAGACTGGCACTTATTTGAGAAAGTTGGTCAACTCCAATAGCAGAGTTCACTTCAATCATTGCTGGTGTCTCACACACGAAAGGCAAATCGAAAGGTGTGAAATACTAGGTCACCGTATTCCAAAGTATACAGAACTTGGACCAGAAATGCTTTCTGATGCGACACATCGATAATTAATAACCATTGTCTGGAATTATGATGAATACATTGATTATATATAATTATATTTGTATCATTTTTCAATATAGAAGCTACCAATTGACAGGAATTTTGAATCATATAATCAAATACAATTAAACACAAGCATAATACTAGTGTACTCTCACAACGCTTCATCATCACTTACTACATGGATAATAACAACCACATCTGATTCATCAATCCATGAATTATGCTCACTTGGAAGACCCAACCACTTCATGTATAGTTTATTATTTTTTCTTCTCAACACCTTTTTCATCAGATACACGTCAGGATTTGCAGTTTTCAATAATTCTTTCTCATAAAACAGCCTCTTATGGGTTGACCATTCTATCGGGGCATGTCAAACACAAATACATCAATTGTTTTTCGTCCAAAGTCATCTCAATGTCATTCAACGATAATGCCGTTCAAGTTCGACTCCGTCAACAATCAAGAGTATTTAACGTCAAAGCTGCACAAGCTAAAGGGTACATAAGGGACATTCAGGGTTGCTCGTCATCGAGGTCATTGAAGGTATATTGAAAATGACGATATTTTGTCGGGGCTATTATGAACGTTTTTCCAAAGTCATTTCAATGTAATTCAAGGATAATACCGTTTTCAAACGTCTTCGAATTCATTTCATTTTCATTAAAGGGTATAACTGTTCAATCTCGATCCCGTCAACACTCAAGGGTATCCAAGGTCAAAGTTGCATACGCCTCGCAGTCAACAAGACTATTGAAGGTCACACAATATCAAAGGTGGCGCGATAAGGGAACGCTCCAAAAAATTTCAAAGTCATTCAATGTCATTTAACGGCAATACCCAATCTCGACCCCGCCCACACTCAAGGGTATTCAAGATCAAAACGGAATATGCTAGAGGGTGGACAGGGTAAATTATCGTCAAGGTTATTGAAGGTCACACAATGATAAAAGTAGCGATATGGGACCGCTCCAAACATTTTCAATGTCATTCAAGGGCAGTTCGAACTCGACTCCGCCAATACTTAAAGGTACTCAAGGGTACCCAAGGTCGAAGCGGTATATGCTAGAGGGTAAATAGGGTAACTCGCCGTCAAGGTTGTTGAAGGTCACACAATATTAAAGTCAGTGATAAGGGACCACTCCAAAAATTTCAAAACTCCAGTCTTTCAATATCATTCAAGGGCAGTGCCGTTCAAGCTCGACCCCGCCAATACTCAAGGGTTCTCAAGGTCAAAGCTGCATAGAGGACCAACAGGGTAACACTTCGTCAAGGTTGTTGAAGGTTATAAAATATTAGATATGGCGATATTTCATCGGCACATGTCAAACACAAATACATCAATTGTTTTTTGAAGTAACTCGTCATGTGGTTTAGTAAGGTCACAAAATATAAAAATATGCGATTTCAAAGTCTTTCAATGTCATTCGAGGGCAATGCCGTTCAAGCTCGACCCCGACAATACTCAAGGGTACTCAAGGTCAAAGCTGCATATGCTGGAGGACAAACAGGGTAACCCTTCGTCAAGGTTATTGAAGGTTATAAAATATTGAATATGGCGATATTTTATCGGGACATGTCAAATACAAATACATCAATTGTTTCCCGTCCAAAGTCATCTCAATGTCATTCAACGGTAATGCCGTTCAAGGTCGACTCCGTCAACACTCAAGAGTATTCAACGTCAAAGCTACACAAGCTAAAGGGTACATAAGGGACATTCAGGTTCGCTCGTCATCGAGGTCATTGAAGGTCACAATATATTGAAAATGACGATATTTTGTCGGGGTTATTCTGAACGTTTCCAAAGTCATTTCAATGTAATTCAAGGATAATACCGTTCAAGCTCGACCCCACCAACACTCAAGGATATTCAGAGTCGAAAGTGACACATTCTAAAGGGGACACAAGGGACATTCAGAGTAACTCGTCATCAAGGTTATTGAAGGTCGCAATAAAAACGCGATATTTTGCCGGGACCATCCTAAACGTTTCCAAAGTCATTTCAATGTCATTCAAGGACAATACCGTTCGAGCTCAATCCAGCCATCAGGGTTACTCGTCTTCAAGGTTATTGGAGGTCGCAAAATATAGAAATTGGTGATATATTGTTGGGACTACTTAAGACAACTCAAAAGTCATCTCATTGCCATTCATGGGAAATGCCGGTCAAGCTCGACCCCACCTACACTCAAGGTCAAGGTCAAAAGTTGCACATGCCAGAGGATACACAGATGACATTCAGGGTAACTCGTCATCAAGGGGTTATTGAAGGTCACAAAAAAAAGACGATATTTTGTCGGGGCCATTCTGAATGTTTCCAAAGTTATTTCAAGGACAATACCGTTCAAACCCAACCCCACTTACACTCAAGGGTATTCAAGGTCAAAGCTAGATGGTACACGAAGGCCATTCAAAGTAACTCATCATTAAGGCTTTTTTGGAAGTCACTAAATATTCAGACGATGATGATAATAAAACTTTTTAATTTCAAAGTCATTCAAAGGCAATGCCGTGCAAGCGTCGGGACCGCTTCGAACGTTTTCAAAGTCAATGTCATTCAAGGACAATGCCGTTTAAGATAAAACCCGCCCTCGAGGGCATTCGAAGTCAAACACATGCTAGGCGAATGTTATTCAAGGTCGTCATCAACGTTATCCAAGGTCAATGAGACAAATTATTCAAACGCCATAATATATGTCAGGACAACTTCGAACGTTTTCTAACTCAATGTCATTCAAGGACAATACCGTACAAGATACACCCCGCCCTGAAGGGCATTCAAGGTCAAACACATGCTAGGCGAAGGTCATACAAGGTCGTAATCAAGGTTATCCAAGGTCAATCTTTACGACTTTTACCACACCCTCTACAACAAAACATTGTTTCAAAACTATTCAGTACACCCGATACTCAACTAACTTCCATGAGTGGGTAGCCCTTCTTTCATATGCAATATTTGAGGAGGGGGGAGAACCATCCGATTCCATTATTGAAATTACTCAAGGTCAGACTCATTCAACTTAGATGTAAACTCATCATCGTTTACATGGGCAATGATATTCACTATAGAGAGTATAATATGTACTCCTCCTCAATATGACATTGCACAAAGTCATTCGATGTTTGAAAAATATTTACTGTGATATTAGAACGCAAACAGCTCAGAGACGATTCACAAATTTCAATGTCATTCAAGGGCAATGCAGCTCAAGCTAGACCATGAAAACACTCAAGGGTATTCAAGGTCAAACATGCGCTAGACGCACACCAAAGGTCACTCAAGGTGACAACTCATAGAGGTCATTCAAGGTGACAACTCATAGAGGTCTTTCAAGGTCATCTAGTTTTCAAGGTCATCTCGTTTTCAAGGTCATCTCGTTTTCAAGGTCATTCAAGGTCATCTCGTTGTCAAGGTCATATGAAGGTCAAACGGACCGTCGAGTTCAATGTCACGGCAAGGTCAAATGGAGTGGGGGGAGGTTTCAGAATCGGCATAAATCAACTACTCGCTGGTATCAGACATTTTGTTATGACTATCGAAGTTTGGATATATTCTTCAAAAATTCAATACCTATTCCGATTTTGACTTGACAAACGTGAAATGCAGAGCATGCACATTATGCTTGATAGAAAGAATAATGGGTTTCTCTTGGTTGAAAATCTGTATCGTAATGAAAAATCTGTATCGAATTATAAAATATAACTTTTTCACCCGAGTCGAAATAGGGCTATAATTCGAATCATATCTTACCCAAATTATTTTTTCGAAAACCGATGAACAGGAAATATTTTAATGAATAACTTGTTGGTATGCCGCGCATTTAATTTTTATTCAATTTTTGCTAGAACTTTTTCGATAGAAGTGCCTACGTCGCAGCGTCAAAATTATTTCAGATTGATGTGAAATTCACTGAATAATTTAGCATTGTGATTTCCATAAACGAATAAGACATAAGAGACCGAGAGACACGCTATACAGTTAGAAAACCATTGACCTTTTTACGATTCAGTTTGTTCAGTACGTACGTACTGTCACGGAATGTTCAAATGCAACCAGCTTAAGTACCCAAAAAACTGAGAAAAAAAAATACTCATTCGATACACAAATTTTATTACTCTGGAAATTTTCTCGAAAGAAACGCTTCGACCCTAAGAAATTGTATTAATTACAATTTTTTTCATTCCATTTTTCGATGTATTGATCAGTTTCGTTTTTATTTTATACTAAATGGCATCAAAATCATTGTTTATTTTTTTTTTCTATCATGTTTGATATCATATCTAGAAATGTGTTTCTTTCCTAAAAGAACCAATACCTACATATTATACCCATTATCAATAAAGTGCAAATTTCACTCGTTGTAAACAACTACGCCAATGTATAAGTCAGCCATGTGGAAAGAAGCAATAATTAAACCTTCCCTCAGCGTGTTTCCGTAATCGAAACTGCTTTCCGAAACCTCATGCCTCATCACCATCTGTCCGTTAGGGGCTGAACTAAAAATATCGGTAAGTTGCGACGTATTTCATGAAACTGGTTCAAATAGTGGAAAATGCCGCCAAATTCCTAATTCTAATTGCATTTTGCAAGGAAGCATACTAACAGTTTGATTTTTTCAGAATATACGTAACTTTCACAGGGGTTTCGGTTGAAATAATAAAAATGCCTTGTTTCCGAATTAATTTCGAAAATACAATTATTTTTTTTTGGAATTTTGAAAAAAGATGAAATTTTTTATATTCATTCCAAAATTCAACATTTTTTCAATAAGTGGGCCAAATTTGAACTCAAGATGTCTTATGGTTTCCAAATGCAATTGGAACTGAACATGGAAGACACTGATCGCCGACCTTAATCTTACCGTTCTTTGAAAAAAGAAGTAAGCATGGCATCACCTATTATTCAGCTGAAAGAAAAAAATTGATTTTTTCTGTGTAGATTTCATAGGGAAAGGTTTCAATTATACCCCACATATGCATAGGACCTAAAAGTTTTTTAATAAACCGTACCCGGCGACTCCGCCATTTTTCAATGTATCAAATTAGCAGACGTGAATCGTAGTTTTTTGATTTATTTACCGTCAACAATCTAAAAAATTTATGAATATTTTCGAAATCCATCCAAGTGTGGATTAATCTAACCCGAAGATTTGCTGCTTCATTTAAAACCAGTTCATTTTGAATGAAACACTTCCTACAGTCAGTACTTCTCGTACACCCAGTAAATTTGCCTTTCACAAAAATACAAGTAGTAATATTTATAAGAATACTTATGTTTGTTAACGTTTTGGAAATCAAATCCGCTTCCGTTTTTTTTATTCATTTTATTTCATTTTGGATTCACTTACAAACACATTTTACAGTACTAACATGTAGGGTATACGGAAAAAGAATATGGTTAGCTTTACGAGTGAAAGTAAGCGCCACACATTTATCAGTGTTCAAATTCCTTCTATTCGTGTCAAACCACTTGCATACATTATTCAAGTCTTGCTGAAGTTGCTCGCAATCTTGCTTATTTTATGTTTTAAAAATTTCAAAGTCGTCCGCAAACATTGAACAAGATGAGTGGATAATGCGTTCCGGAAGATCGTTTATAAAAATTGCAAACAAGAGGGGTCCAAGATTGCTTCCGTGGGGAACCCTTGATATCGCAATAAACTCATTCGATAAGAGTTTTCCTATCCTCACACGTTGAGACCTGGAGGAGAGATACGTTTGCATAAATTTCACTGCGTTTTCAGATAGCCCTAGTCTACCAAACTTGCATAAGAGTAGAAAGTGGTCAACATTTTCAAATGCTTTTGTGCAGTCTGTCATAACTACATCTAGTTGGTTTTTGTTGTTTATTGCTTCAGCACTGAATGAGTCAATATCGCTAGGTTAGTGACAGTAGATCTATCAGGTAGGACACCGTGTTGTTCTTGCACAACACTATTCCCGAAATGTTTCAGAATGTCATTGAAGAGAATTTTTTCAAAAATGTTAGCTACCACATTGAGAATGCTGATAGGCCTGTAGTTTTTTATATCAGTCTTCTTTGTTTTTAAATATAGGGGTTGTTCTAAAATTTTTAGTTTTCGTTAACCAGCTGACGAACACCAACCCTCAGAAGTCGAGACGAGGCCTTATTTTTTAACGTGCGATTACCCAGCACGGTGGCCCAGCGAGGATTCGAACCCCGACCTTCCGCTTGATAGGCTGATATGCTAACCACTACACTACCGAAATCTTCAGGCAGTCAGGAAAAGTCAAAACATATTCACGAATATTGTTCTTCTGTGCCCGATTTTGAAAATCTGAGAGTTGACATTGCATTCAGTCTTTCCAGAGGGGTACCATTCATTCCAAATGACCGCATAGAGGTAAAACTTTCCCCAGACAGTATGATTGAACCAGATTCGTCTCTTGTCATTGCTTTCCGCCTTCTCATCATGCTATTCTACTGTGTGATCTCCATCGGAAGTAAGAATGTGTTCTGATAACTTGGAACCATCAATCTAGTAGAATGAAATGACCATCAAATGATGACAAGGAAGAACAATAGCGGGAAAAGAAAATCGAAGGCATCTGCTTTTATCATGCTTTCTGAGAAAAGTTGCATCTCTATAATATAAATATCACCAAGTGTTATGTTAAATCCCAGATATTGGACAGATTTTCATTTAGAACGTACCGGTGTTTGATATTGTTTAGTTGTGACTGGTATACTTTATTAACTACTAGTTTTCAACACTTCACTAGTTTGCAGAACTTTTGCTTTTTTTTTGAAAGAATGGAAATACAAAACTATCTCTCTTCTTTTTTTACCATTATTTCCGTGTTACGGATGTGGTTGCAAATCAACGAAAACGTTCGACGGAAGGACTTCTCTATTATCAACTTTTATCTATAACTTTTGTAAAAATTTCGACACTTGTTTCACTCAAAACGAACAATTTATTGTGCAAATATATTTTACGTTTGACGCAAGAGGTTGCAAATTGAAGTACTTCCCAACAAATGGATTTGGGTTATTTTTCCAAGTTTTGCAGAACTTTTGGATTTTTTTTCGAAAAATTAGGATTGATAACATTTTTTTAAACAAACAGTTCCGTTCTTTTGAATGGTTGCAAATTCATCAGAAGATGTGAACAGCTATTTCTCCACACTTCACAAATTTGCAGAACTTCTGCTTTTTTTGGTAGAGAACAAATACCATAATATTCTTCATTTTGATTGTACCCTCATTTCCGTATTGCAGACGTGGTTGCAAATCAATGAAAACGTTGTGTGTGAGAACTTCTTCACTTGCAACCCGTATTTAAAACTTTTGTAAAAATTTCGAAACTTGTTTTGATGACATTAAACCACTTATTGCAAAAATATATTTTCCGTTTAACGCAAGAGGTTGCAAATGGAAGTACTTTTCAATAACATTATTTCGGTTAATTATGTAAGTTTGCAGAACTTCTGGATTTTTTTTTTTTTTAATTAGGATTATTACCAATTTTTCTTCGATAAAACGAAACGTTCCGTTTTGTTTAAATGGTTGCGAATTTACTAGAAGATGTAATTTGCTATTTCGCAATGCTTCGAAAGTTTGCAGAACTTCTGCAAGTATCTCCATACAAATAATGCGAATATTCACAAAATCCTGATTTTAAACATGTTCCGTTCATTCTACTAAAGTTTCGAAACTTTTGTAATTATTGTTGAATTCTGAAAAAATCATGTCTATATCTACTGGCCTGAATAGGACGTTTTTCATTGAATATTTCCCTCATGTATAAAATATCCCATACGAGCAATGCAATTATCAAAAACTTACAGCGGTAATTGCATTGTATCAAGTCACCATAACGACACATTTGAAACCGTATCGCTAGACGTCAGTAAACAACACAAATAAATGTCAGATAGACTTCAAAAATACAAAAACATTTCTCGTTTAGGTGAGTACTCCATACAATCTATAGAGGAAAGTATAAATTAACAAAAAATAACATTTCCTTGAGAATTTCTTTATTCGTGAAATATTCCAATTAATTACATTCGTGCATAAAAATGACCAGATAATTTTGCATTCAAGCGTGTGTATTATTCGGTTATTTTCATATTTTGTAAAAGAGCCCTCGTCCTTCGGACTCGAGCACTTTCGCCAAAATATGAAAATAAACTCTTGCAATTTTTAGATAGCACGCTTTCTTGCAAAATTATCGGTAATTTTTATGCACTCGTGCAATTATAACCGAATATTTCCCTCATATATAAAATGTCCCATAAGAGCAATGCAATTATCGAAAACTTACAGCGGTAATTGCATTGTATCAAGTCACCATAACAACACATTCGAAACCGTATCGCTAGACGTCAGTAAACAACACAAATAAATGTCAGATAGACTTCAAAAATAGAAAAACATTTCGCGTTTTGGTGAGTGCTCCATAAAATCAATAGAGAAAAGTATAAATGAACAAAAAATAACATTTCCTTGAGAATTTCTTTATTCGTGTAATATGCCAATGAATTACTTTCGTGCATAAAAATGACCAGATAATTTTGGATTCAAGCGTGATATCTTATACAAATTGCATTCGGTTATTTTCATATTTTGTGAAAGAGCCCTCATCCTTCGGACTCGGGCACTTTCGCCAAAATATGAAAATAAACTTGCAATTTTTAGATATCACGCTTTCCTGCAAAATTATCGGTAATTTTTATGCACTCGTGCAATTATAACCGAAAAGGAACAGTTTTCTGATTCAAGCAGCATCTTTTCGTGGTAGATCATAAGCTTGCTCTCCTTGACTTGCATTCCCATTTTTTTCAGATTGTGATAGGTTGACAACAAATGAACTGCGAAGAAAAATATCCTCAAAGTTTTTTCCACAACTGCCAACTGCCCACATAAGCCCGGACGACACACGTCTCGCAGGACAAGAGTCCATCAATCCAATTTCTTCACAATACGCGATACTTATTCCTCCTGCACGCTTCTGGCAATAAATAAAGATCAAGTGAGGAAACGTATCGCAGATCATCTCCGGCCTTAAGCCGGACATCATGCACTGAAAGCGGAAATTCAGTTGCTTTGTGATTTCTTTGTTGGCATGGTCAGTTTGCGCAGTTTGCGGTGTTTCTTTAGGCGAACATCAACAGTCGTGTGGCAAAACTTCCAGTTCTCCTTTGTCGAGCGAAGAGAGTGAAAAGAGAAGGAACGATACCGTTGTGCCAAACGATTATGAAAACTTTTCAGGGTACAAATTTTTAGTTCCATAATTAACTGGAGGAGTATATTGAACAAAAGAACGTTCACTTCTATTTACGATTTTTTTTTTATATGGAGATTCACACGAAAGGGAAGCCCTGTAATATTCAAAGAACTCCGCGAAATCAAGGAACAGAAGAATTAACATTCATGTTGAATTTTCTAGTTTGTAAGCCTCAGGAAAAACTTCTTTCGGCAAGGAGTTCCGAATATTAGCTGTTCTATTGAAAAAAGATCCCTGAGCAAGAGAGGTTCTGAAGGTTTCCAAACTTACAACAAAGGGGTGGGAATTCTGTAAGATTATCATCGCTGATCTTAATTCCTAGCATCGAGACACTTGACTTTTTATGAATAGTTACTCCTGACATCTGAACACTAGATGATGATAGATCGGCTTTTCTTGAGAAGAGACATGCCTGGGTTTTCGTAGCATCAAATTCCACCAAGTTCATGTTACCACATTCTATTATTTTCACCAAGTCATCGTTAATTTTATTGACGTGAAGGTTTCTTTGAATTTTTGTTTCTCGAGCTGGTATAGGGACTCTGTAAGAGAAACTGGTATGAAGAGTGCTGTCGTCCGTAAAACTATATATTGAAGATGTTTTCTCGAGCAAATCATTGTTGCGAAGCAGTAACAAAGTGGTGTGAACATTGTCTACCAGCTCGAAATTGAAATAGTTTATTGTTCAAAGAGCAAGTTATTATAGTCATTTCTCACAAGTATGAAGTCCCATACGGGTGACAATATACACTATACGTTTTCTACGGCTATAACAGATAATAGCGAAATGATTTGCAAATAACATGACCTTCAAATGTAATGTCATTCAGAATTTCCATTAAGGTACAATTGAATAAACAAATAGAGCTGTCATTGTTTGAAATTTGATATTCCATGGGAGACCTGATTTATTGTGTAATAACAACCAAAACTGTAACACAATGAATAAGTCATTGTTATATATCAGGTAAGGAGATTAAATTGAAGACATACTACAACTGAGTAAGCATGGCATCACCTAATATTGTCCTGAGAAGAAAAAGGCAAGTTTATTGACCTCAACTTAACAGGCGAAAGTATCGGCTACATTTATATACGCATGCATGAAATGAATCGTTCCCGGCGGCTCCACCATTTTTTTAAGTCTTCGAAATAATGCAGATATGTTAATTGTTCATAGTTTTTTGCGTAAAACTACCACAATCTGAAAAAAATTTGGAAATTATATTGAAATATATACAAGTGTAGAAGAGACTGAGAAGTTGTGGCGTTAATTAAAATATATTTCTTTCTTAATAGAACACGGTCTATTATTAGTCTGCAACTCCTCGTGTTACTCAAATTTGCCTATGAAAAGAATACAGGAACTAATATTTACAGGAATACTAATCCTTGTTAACGTTCCGAAACCCAAATATGCTTTTGTTTTCAAAACTTATTCACATGCAACACAATGAAATTGTTGAGATTAGTTCAGCTATTGCCTTGCTAATTTATTTGGAATATTTAGAAAAATATTTTCCGTATATACGAAAATACTTATCGTTAACGTTTCGGAAACTGAATCAGCTTCTGTTCTCAAAACTTATATGTAAATTCATTTTCAAATGCAAATATTTTTTGTTGGCAATTTTCGTAAGTGATATCTGTCAAAGGTTTTATATCTAACCTAACATTTTGTCCTTGTCCTTCAGGATGGGTAGCCCTCGGCGATCCATATCAAGCGAACTCATAGAGATGCATACCTTGATACCTTCCCAGACAGCATGGTGAAAGCAGATTGCTTTAATTTTCGTTTCCTGCCATTGCTCTCTTTTGTCATCATTTCAGTGTCATTCCAGTCTACTATGTGACCTCCTTCAGCAGTAAGAATTTGCTCTGATAAACCACCCATCTGTCTGTTCCTGATGTACTACAGTTTGTTTTCACTCTTTCGCACTTCCAAAGGTCGAGACGTTTCACCGATATATTTTTGACCGCACGAACAAGGAATTTGATGGACACAATTTTTTGAGATCTCCGTTGTGTTATTTGGTTTGATATGTGTCAGTATCGAACGTAAAGTATTTGTTGTTTTGAATATTGTTCTAACATTATACTTGTTGCCGATCCGTTTTATCTTTTCAGTCAAACGAGAGACATGAGGTATAATGTTTGATAAAGGTTGTGTATTTTGGGCAGGTTATATGTCCTCATTGTGGGGTTTGTTTTGCTTTTCAATCAATATATAGTCAACCACCCCATTTGTATATGGCTTACCAAAAATATATAAACCAAATCATCCTCTGAGACCCATATCGCAAGTTCCATTGACTCTCCATGCCAAAAACTAGCCAGGTACATACTCCAAATATTTAAACCTCTATAAGGTAATGGTGATAGTTTCATAAAGAATTCTTCACATCTCATTGAAGAGTTAGATCAAATTGAAATAAAAGCTGAAGACATATTGGTGAGTTTCGATGTATAGAAAATCAGTTCACAATACCTTGGAAATTGTCAAACTAAAATTAGAGAATGGTTAAACACTGATCAATAGAACAAAATGAAAGATGCGATCGTGAATATCTTGAAACTATGTACGAAAAAAACGTATTTTCAATTAAAAAATGATTTTTATCGAAAGAATTTGGTATGGCTATGGGTTCATTCTTAGTAATATTTGAGGATTATTTCAAAGAAAGTTATTCAAATGGTCCGAAGGTATGGTGGAAATATGTTGATGATGTTTTTGCTATATGGAGTCATGGTCCAAAGTAATTGGATACATTTTTGGAACGTATTAAGAAATAAGAACCAACATTAAAATTCACATTAGAAGCAAGAAAAATAACAATGAACTTCCATCTCTAGATGTTATGAAAATGAATGAATGAAAATTGACACAAGTGTCTATTGATAGAAAAGGGATACCAACAGATATCTTTACTACACCTCAAACCACCACACAAGTGTCAGAAAAGGTATAGTGAAATGCCTTTATTATAGAACAAAAATAGTATGTAACTCACAAGAAAAATCAATGAAGTGATTACCTTCATAAAATCAGCAGTGTTGAAAGAAAAAAAAACACAATGAAGAGCTGATAAAATAATGACTTCATTATGTTACAGTTGTAGTTATTATCACACAATAAATCAGGTCTCCATTGATGAATGTCAGTTTTCAAGTAATGACAGCTCTATTTACATATTTAAATGTACCTAAATGGGAATTTTGAATGCCATTGAATTTGGAGTTCATGTTATTTGTTAAATCATTTCGCTATTATCTGTCCTAGCCGTATAAAAAGTATACTTTATAACTCGCATGTAAAGCTAATTTGCAGCATTAGCATTTGCCAACGGCTCCTGCAAACTTCATACTCGTGGGCAATGACTATCACAGATAAACAAACTACGTTTTGAAGAAATCGTAATATTCTCCCAGATAAAATAGTACAAGTCTACCTGACTGATTTGTATTCAGTACGAAATTCAAATCGAGTTTGGAATAAAAGATGGTTCTACATTTCCTCCCAGACCCCCCCCCCATTTTTTGATGTAAAGGTAATTGAAAAAAGCTCGAACGGAAGTTAATTTTCAAAAAGATTCATATAAATTATATTTTCAATGTTTGAAATAAATGGGCAATTTTCAATGGATTAATTTCAATTTGAAAGGTGTAGTCAAGGGCGCACCCAAGGGGGGGCTTCAGGGGTTATAACCCCCCCCCCCCCCGAAATAGACTCGAAATTGAATAGTTAACTATTACTACCAAATACCAAAACACATGCAATATTAACATTGCTAATTGCTCTAAATAATATTCGCCCATGCTGCATGGTTCGTTTTTTTCATATTATCCGTTACACTGCACTCTGAAAATTAGACATGACATGCGACTTCATCCATATGTATATATATATATATGTATATATATATATATATATATATATATATATATATATATATATATACATATATATATATATATATATATATATTGAGATGTACTTTCGAACTCCGAAACTTAAAATTGAAAATTAACCCCCCCCCCGAAAAAAAAATCTGGGTGCGCCCTTGGGTGTAGTACATATACATGAAAGATTGTGATTGAGTATATAAAAAATGTATATGTCAATGAGCATAGACTAAATAACTAACAAATATAATTGTTTATTTGGTACTTACGTACACAGACTCATTACATTTTTTCACAGAAAATATACAAATGTAATTTTGCTTAAATCAAATAAGGATTAGAACCACAACTACTTACAGAAAAAATAATCAAATCAGCAAGAACTAAAACAAAACTATAGGTACCTAATTCTTATTATTTCGGAGGATTAATCACCTCTTATAATAGAGGTGATTTCAAAAATAAAAAAAGTGAATGAGGATCAATAAGTAGGTATGTACCTTCCCGTTCATGAAAAATTAATGTAGGTTCATATATTTTCTAACAAGAGATCCAGATGAAGGAATCAATATGAATATATCATGAAGTGATATATATCATATATGATATTGTTTTTACAAAAAATATCATATAATTGTAAAGAATGAATTGAAGATGAACGATTGTCCTGAAAAATTATCCTGAACCACAAAATATTTTCGCAGGCACCTTTTCTGAAACGATTTTGAATTTTGACAAAAAATTTTCAGGTAACGTGAAAATTTTTCTGAAAGTACCTAGATATATGTCACCGTAATCGTCGTAAACAATCACGGCCAGTTGAAGCTCGTCATTTATTAGTTTTCTGTTGCAATGGTCAATGGTGAAAATAGGGGATTTCAGGGTATCAAAACTATATCCTGACACTACCACAAATTCATCATGCATCAATAAATATGATATATTTGGTTTTTGTGGATCATAAGTGTTTCTGGTCCAGGTTGAGCTCAAGTACAAGTTCACATCACTATGTTTCTCTTGGAAATGCAACTGCAAGTCACACGAATTTCCTTTGAATATACAATGTAACATAGGACAAGCTTTCAAAGTCTGGCGTAAACAATACTCTTCATGTCTCATCAAGATAATTTGGCTAGAAATCAAAGTATTGCATTTCCACTTGCAGTAAATTTTGATATTACGTCTCAATTCCTCTGGGAGGGAAAATTTACTTATTTTGGTGTCAGGTTCTTTCACTTTATAGTACTCAACACATATTTTACAGAAGCTTTTTCCACCACTCTCATCACTGAAGAAGTATTTGAGAGTGTTAAGCATTTCAAAGCAAACACAGCACTGCATGGTGACAATCATCTTGGTATCATCATGCGTGATCACCAATGCTGAACCAGTGGAGTCAATTGAATAGTTTGGATGGGATTCCAAGAAATCCGGGCTGAGAAATATTTTCCGTAATTGCCCATATTTACTCGAATGGGCATATTGGCTCACGTCAGAAAATGGAATTTTGAATAACTCAGCTCGTTGTAAATCTAGCTCAATTAATACCATACATTCCACACTCTGAATTTCAGTCACTCTTACCACAACCCCAACAGGACAAGAACCCACATAGTCACAAGACTTACGATCAGATTTCAAAAGGGATTTGAAGTCTTTGGAATACAGAGAGTACCTTTGCACCATTTTCTGTGCTTTTTCAGCAGTTCCGACGTAAATAGAGCTGAGGAAAATTGATCCATTACTCAAATCGAACTTACAAGTGACGAAAAATAAATTATCATCCACACTATACAAAAACAATTTGTTAACCTCGCTGGACTCTCCTAACTTCACAAGCACCCAGGGCTGCTGCAATATATTGTCTTTGTGCTCTTTTTTGAAATGAGTCATCAACAGATACGTTGGTAGCTCGAGAGACTCTGGTGGGCAAAGGGGGCAGAAATACTTCCCACCCAAACAATTCCTTTCATGCTCTTCTACTTGATCAGTTCTCAACAACTTCCTGCATCCGTCAAATCTGTTCACGCACTTGAAGAGAAACTGAGAGGCTAAGGTATCAAACAATGAAATCACACCTTCATTGTCATTTCGAGAACATCTTCCACATTTTATTTCTCTGTTTGGATAAACTTTGATTGGGCTAACAGAGAGAAATTTATGGCAGTTATTGCATGTTAACTGCTCCAAAATTTTGTCCGCATTCACAAGTTCCAACCCCATGGCCATCGAGATCTGCCAAAGAACGTCTTCAGGAAATATATCTGAAATTTTTTTAAATCAGTAGTTTCACGTTAACAACAAATTGGCGTGATCAGATCAGCGATTTTTTCAGTATTTCTCACCTTTCGCAATGAATTGAACGAATTTTGTTTTCAACACGTGCTGGACTGTTTATTAACTGTGTCACTGTGTGGCTTTATCATAGAAAAATGTTTCAATTTTATGGGATGGATTCGTGGAATCCCCAGAAACAGTCCCCAGACATTTCTTCTTCTTATTTATTGTATCGGTTCGACTTCTGCGGTCATTTGCCCAGTTTCGACGGAATATGTGTATATTCTGTCCTTCTAGAATGATGGGAAGGTTGACGGTAAATTACCTCTTCCCCAGACATTCAGGGCTATTCACTAAGTAAAGTGGTTATCGCAGTTGCTAACCGTCGTAGCAACTCTGATAATAACTTGCCATAATGACGGTGGTAAGCTGTTTTTCCTTGACAAGATATCTAAAGCACAGTAAAACTGTGATTATAGTAGCAACTTAACTTGAAAAGTGAATATAAATTTCGCGCTTAGCAACTGACCTTGAACATAACGACAATTTTTAGTCGCTATCCATGACAACTCTGCTTAGTGAATAGCCCATAGCCCATTGTCCAAATGTCCCGTATCAAAGGATACAAATGTTGTCCGAAAGGTGGAGCTAGTTGCAAGTTTTCAAATTGGATCTGGGTGCGTTCGGAAGGTATTCTCATTTCCATTGGTTGAAGCAACCCATCGAAATATTTCGAAAAGCTTTTGTTAGTGCATTTCAAGTTATAGATTTGTATTTCCAATCAGAGAAAATATTCCGTTGTATGGCCTCAATCCGAGAATTCATTTGAAAATATGTTTATGCAATAAAAATAGATAGAATGATCCGAGCACAGAAAGTTTTCATTACCTTATGAACTCACAGAACTGACAACGAGAGCATTCATTTTGATGAGAACTCGTGTTTTTATCTTGCAATGAATAAGCTGTTGAAAATGACAATAATACACTGATTGTGAAACACTTCTTCCAAGATAATTCGGTGGTGAAAGAGTTTTTTCAATTTTCGGATGTAATAAGGGTCAGTTGTATAGGTTCAGTTAAAATATGGTGTGGAGTTTGAACTACGGTTTTGATTAGAAAATGCATGTGAATTTCTATCGTTATTAAATAATTGGAACCTTTGGAGTAAAAGTTGAAATTTTCCCTAGAGATCAATTACCCTAACACCAAACTGATATGTTTGTACTCGACAGGGAGAGCATCTTCAGGAGAAAATTGATACTGATCAATTTTCTTTCCCTGAAGGTGCTAGGTTAGCGAAACGTGCGTCCAGTGCAAAAATATCAGTTTGGTATTAGGGTATTTGATCTATAGGAAAAGTTCCATAATGCGGCTTGTCTGCATCACTGAAATATAATTTCTATAGTCCGAATATATCACTAGATTTATATAGTACAGCTGTTCTGTACAGGATTTTTTTTCTGGCTTCTTTCGTTCCTTGCCCATTCGGTGCTTTTAAATTCTGCCGATCATACCTCGCTGCCTAACAAAAATACTAGGTAATTTTATAGTGGAGTGGCATACACGCCTCGATTTCCTATACAGGAGAGAGCCTCTAGTGTTTGAAGGACAGCAGGACAAGTATTTTCTGGTTACATCCAACGCAAAGTGAGTTTCGAACAGAAACGCTTCTATTCCGTATCACTACCTTCCTCTGCTGCATCATTGAGATTCACACTATTAGTTAACTTCTCGATAAAAAGTGATGAGGATCTGTAACCTGTCTTCCGGTCGTTTGCCAGAGCGTCACCTATATGTTTTTCATTACCACCTAAAAATTTTTTGCGGCCTGCGCATCCAGACCAAAACGTGTTTGTGTCGCCATTGCAAAAAAGATTGATTATGGCTGACGTAGAAATTGGCAAATATAAACACATATTTTGGGAGCTCCTATAGAGAAAGGAGACAGCTGAAGAATCCAACTCTGGCTGTGTAGGACGACTTTCTCTAACTGAGAACAATAATCTTCCTTTGTAAGAGATTATCGGTTATAATTGCACGAGTGCATAAAAATTACCGATAATTTTGCAAGAAAGCGTGATATCTAAAATTTTCAAGTTTATTTTCATATTTTGGCGAAAGTGCCCGAGTCCGAAGGACGAGGGCTCTTTTACAAAATATGAAAATAACCGAATGCAATTTGTATAAAATATCACGCTTGAATGCAAAATTATCTGGTCATTTTTATGAGCGAATGTAATTCATTGGAATATTTCACGAATAAAGAAATTCTCAAGAAAATGTTATTTTTTATTCATTTATACTTTCTTCTATAGATTGTATGGAGTACTCACCTAAACGCGAAATGTTTTTCTATTTTAGAAGTCTATCTGACATTTATTTGTGTTGTTTACTGACGTCTAGCGATACGGTTTCAAATGTGTTGTTATGGTGACTCGAACAATGCAATTACCACTGTAAGTTTTCGATATAATGCAATTACCACTTGATTTTTAAATTAAAATCATGATTTAAATCAATTTTAACAACATAATATAAAAGTTTTCTCGAAGATCAGAAGGAGTATCTGCTTTCAGCAAAAACAACAAAAAAGAAGTACATAATTCCAAATTCTTAAACTAAACGTAACACCTAAATTTTATAACTGTATATTTTCAGTCTATTCATTTTCGTTATAGAATTTAAACAAAAACACGAGTTTTCTTCCTTTTTCTATGTCTATCTGTTTCTAATATCCGAGTGTACAACTAGCGAAATGCGTGAAATTGTTGGGCAACGTCAATTTATAGGCTGAGAAGGAAAACAAGCCTCGACAGGAATATCCTTGCAAAAAGCACAAGAAACGCGTTCGTGTTCGTGCCTCATTTTGCACTGTATAGCGAGTGTTAAGGACAGAAGGAAAACAAATCGCGACAAGAATTTTCTTGCAAGAAGCGCGACAAATGCGTTGTCACAACTTTTTTAGCCGCAAATTGTATTAAAATTTTTAGACTTGTACATTAAAATAATCAACAATAATTTCAAAGAATCAAAATGATCAAATTTCATATTCAAATTTAAAAAATCAAATAAATCGTGACTTTTTTTTAAAAAATCAATGATTTTTTATTTTTTTAATAAAAATCAGATTTTGCACCACCCTGGTAATTGTTTTAAAGTTAGAATCATGAGGCTTTAGAAATTCATTAGTTGAATTATAATCAACAGGATAATATTCCTTCAATTCATTAACGCCATCGAAATGTCAATTTATTCAAATGACCAGATTTTCGATAATGATTGGCATATCAAGTGAGAAATTTCCATAACTTATTCACTTGTTCAAATTTTGTGTGCCTGGTGCGCAAATTGAGCAAGAAAAATGACTCCTCTGCGATTGTAGAAGATTTACAATAAATGTCATCGATTCAGAGAAGCAAAAACAAAAAATAATAATTATATCCTTACCTCGATGACCTCAACATCAACTCGATTGTGGTAGGTTGAGAACCTAAAAAAATTGAAGAAAGAATCCAGCCACCATAATATAGTAACAATCAAACATTATTTAAATGTAAAGGTATCATGCAAATGAAAGACCACCAAAGTTCTTATCATATATTTCCACCAGAGCTTCACCAACTCACAGATGTACGCAGCAAGGCGCGGTGCCTTGCTGCGTACAACTCCTTAAAAAAAAGCAAACACAAACGAATAGGAAGACACACACTCCCCAATCCTCCCCCGACCGCCCCGTCTGCCGCCCCTTACGTCTTCTCCTCCTTGTCCTTGTTGTACTTCTCGAGCTCGCGCAGGAACTGCGCCTTCGGCTTCATCACGTTCGGCCTGTCGCCGCGGCACTTCGGGCAGAACCACTTGCCCTTCGGCTTCTGCTGCAGCGACACGCACGAGAAGTGGAACCACTCGATGGGGCAGAGGTCGTTGTCGCACATTATCATCTCGCCGTACGAGATCTGGTCGCAGAGGCAGTACGTCGGCTCGTCGGGGTCGATGGCCGGCTCCTCTTCGCGCTGCGGAGAATCGTCTTTCGATTGTTGCTGCTGGTGCTGCTGCTGCTGTTGGTGCTGCGCGGCGGCGTGCTGCGCAGTCACGCGCGATTTGCGCTTCTTCTTCTTGCCTGGGGGAAACAAGCCGAAATCAGTCGTCAAAGTCAAGATTAGTTGTCAATGTCAAGATTAGTTGTCAAAGTCGAAATTAGTTTACAGAGTCAAGATCAGATGTCAAATTAGTTGGCAACGTCGATATCAATTGTTAGTCAAAATTACTTATCTAAGTCGAGATTAGTCATCAAAGTCATCAAGTTTGGTCTCCCAAGTCAAGACTGGGTTATTAATGTCAAGAATAGTTGTCGAATTCATTATTGGTTGTCGAAGTCAAAATTGGTTGTCAGAGTCGAAATCAGCCGTCAATCAAGATAAGTTGGCAGAGTCTAAATTGGTTGTCAAATTCGAGACTGGTTGTCAAAGTCAAGATGAGTTGCCGAATTCAAGATTAGTGGTCAAAGTCAAAGTTAGTTGTCAAAGTCAAGATTAATGGTCGAAGACGAAATTAATTATCCGAGTCAAAATCAGCGGTCAACATCGAGATCAATTGTTAGTCAAGATTACTTATCGAAGTCAAGATTAGTCGTTAAAATCAATATTAGCCATAAAAACCGAATTCAAGATTGGTTACCGAATTCAAAATTAGTAGTCAAAGTCGAAATCAGCTATCAATCAAGATTAGTTGGCAGAGTCTAAGCTGGTTGTCAAATGAGAGACTGGTTGTCAAATGAGAGACTGGTTGTCAAAGTCAAGATAAGTTGCCGAGGTCAAGATTAGTGGTTAAGGTAAAGGTTAGTTATCGAAGTCAAGATTAATGGCCAAAGAAAAATTTGTCAGAGTCAAGATCAGCTGTCAATCAAGATTAGTTGCACAGGTCAAGAGTCACTTGTTACAGTCGAGATTAGTCGTCGAACTTAAGATTAGTCATCAAAGGCAAAATTTGTTGTCGAAGTCAAGGCTGGAGTATTATTGTCAAGAGTAGTTTTCAGTCCAGAGTAGTTGTCGAATTCAACATTAGTTCTCGAAGTCAAGATGGTTTGTCAAAGTCAAGATTATTTGGGAAAACCGAGACTGATTGTCAAAGTAAGGTTGATTGTCAGAGAGAGTCTCTCTTTCTCTTCCTAACCCCCTTTTCTTCCCTCTCTCTAACGCTCTCTTTCTATCTAACTCCCTCTCTCATCCTAACTCTCTCTCACTCTATTATTTTCCATTCTTTATTCCCACCAACCTATTATGTTCCATCCTTTTTTTCCATCAATCTATTATTTTCCATAATTTTTTCCAATCAATCCATTATTTTCCATCCTATTTCCCCATCAATCTATTATTTCCCATCGTTTTTTTCGCATAAATCTATTATTTTCCTTCTATTTTCCCATCAATCTTCTGCGTTCCAACTTTTTTATTTCACTCACCTCACTCCATCTGCTCATGCCTTTAAATGTCATCTCAAAAGCGGATCTTCATGCATCCAAATTTCGTATTTTTCATCCGAAACTGTCAAAGTTGACAAACTTTCATTGTTATTCTGACAACTTTGACATAATTTCAGTGTGAACTGCCGGATTTCGAACTTATAAGAATTCGCCTCGAGAATTCTCAATATTTTCTCACCTCACCTACCAATCATTTATCCTTCGTCCTCCTACTCACTCCCTCAATTAATCTGCTTTTCCTTCTTTTTTTTTCAATCTTATGCACTCTTACTTTTTTACTTCAATCACCTTACTTTATCTCCCTTTCCTTACAGTCTGAAGGCGAATCATCATGCATCTGAATTTCGTATTTTTTGTTCGAGATTATGTCAAATTATCGTTGTTTTGAAACTTTCATAGAATTCCGGAGAAAACGTCCGGAATTCGAACGCATGCGAATAAGGAAAGGAGAATGATGTGAAGAAACGGGTGAAAGATAAGAACGAGAAGAGAGAAAGATTATTAGGAGATTTATAAGAATAGAAAACACACGGGGCATTTGCAAAAAGGAAAAAAAAATTGTGCCATGAGGGGAAAGGAGATGAAACAAAGGGCGGATTATCACGAAAGAGAAAAGGGAAAATGGGGAAAGAGAGAAGGAAAGATCAACGAAAAAACTGTTAGCATTGAGGAGAAAGCACAATGAAAGAAGGGACGAGAGAGAGAAATGATGGTAGAATATAGTGTCTCAATTACGGGCGGAGTTCAGTCAGAGACTGATCTTGAATTCAACCTACGAAGGAGGAGTATGTAAGGAAGGGTTAGGAGAATAGTGAAGATGGTGGGGCAGATCCAAATACATTCCTGAACAAAAAAAATAGCAGCTAGAAAGTGAGTAAAGAAAAGGAGCAGAAAGACAAGACAATAGGATATTTACGAAAAGAGGTAAACGTGGTAAGAGAGAAGGGAAAAAAAGAATTAATTCAAGAATGGGATAAGAGTGAAGAAAAACTGATGAACTTCGAAACTATAGAATGAAAAAGAGGAAAATCACTGTTGAAAAAATAATAATACGAGATACAAGGGGTGATAAGGCCAAGGGTAGAAATGGTACACGTTTAGGACACGAAATGGAGCGGGTTGAGTGTGAAAACGGGCAAAGGTAGGGGATTGAAAGGCAAAATGGTAAGTGGATTAAAGGGCAAAATGGTTAGCGGATTAAAGGGCAAAATCGTATTGAAGATCAAGGAGGTGAATAGCGAACGGGTAATGTATCGCAGGGTAAGTGATTGAATGGCGAAAGGGTACGGTGTTGAAGATCGAGGAGTTGAAAAGCGAAGGCCTAAGGTATTGCAGGGTAAGTGATTGAATGGCGAAAGGGTAAGATGTTGAAGATCAAGGAGTTGAATAGCGAACGGGTAATAGGTATCGCAGGGTAAGTGATTGAATGGCGAAAGGGTAAGATGTTGAAGATCAAGGAGTTGAATAGCGTACGGGTAAGGTATCACAGGGCGAGAAAATGTAAATCGAAACTGTGAAGTATTGAAGGGAGAAAAGTTAGAGATTGAATGGCGAATAGGTGACGGGTGGAGGTTAGAAAAAGCATTACATAGGAGGGGAAAGGTAATAAAACAAAAGTAATGAGTGGCTGAACGAAATCGAACGGAATGAATACTCACTGCTGGAAGTCTTCTTCGCGGAGGCAGAGGTGCTCGGCCTCGCCTCTTGGCTCCTCAGAGAGTGTTCGGCCGGCGACGCCGAAGAAGCCGCCGCCGCCGAGGCCGACGCCTGTTCCGCGCTTGCGCTTTCGACCGTGTCGTGCCTGGCACGGCGCGCGCGCTTCGTCGGACGCTCGCCGGCGCCGCTGGATGAGGTGCCCGCGGCGCCTCCGCTCGCGGCGCTCGGCACCGCGCCGTTGCCGACGGCGGACGCCGTCGTAGCGGGCGTCGGCGCGGCGTCACGCGATTCGCCGGCGGCCGTCGGTTCTTCTTTGCCGAAATCTGGAAAAAGAAACGACGGCGTCAGTTCGTGCCATGTCAGGATACAGTTCCGAAAGGTTGGGCCGCTTTCTCAGGGGTCCTTAAAGGTGGGGCTCGTCTGATTTCAAGAAATTTCTGGTTCTAAAGAATATGAAATGTCGTATTTAGATTTTGTCATCGCACATCAGTACTTTTCACTTCCATTTCCACTTCAACCTTCGTAATACCACGCCCCAGAAATTTAACTAAATCTACGTACATTCGTACCCCCGCCAAAAATTGATATAAACTTATCTTGTCTGAATTATTTGGCATTATGAATTAGACTGAACACTTGAGATGGACGCATATATTCATTCTCAAAACTAAAAACTGGAAAAAGGTACAACGAAAGGTTAACTCTTTACGGCATACGTGTCCATGATTTGGACCATTCAAATTCAGATGAATGAAGTATTGTAGTCACAAAAATAGACCACCAATGATATTTTCTTTTACAAGTGGCACAGTCGCTGAGTTACTGAACCACCTACTCCCACCTATTCTCTGGAGTCACACTCACATCCAAACACGTGAAGAGGGTCAGTTTTTGAGTGAGAGGTTGATTTGTTATCAAGAGGAATTGAGAATCATAAAAGTGCGCTTAAAATGCGTGCAACTAGGGCCTAGAAATAATGACAAAATGGCGTACCGCAAAGAGTTAAATTATATAAAAAAACTGTTCTGTCTACTTCGCAAATTTGGTTTGACTTCCAGCAAAAAATTTCTTCTAGCATAGTTGCTGTTATGTTGTCTTCCTGGAAACTTAATTCTCCAAAATATAAAAGCATTTATACCCGCATTGAAATAGACATTGGTCATCGATTTGTAAATCAGCATTTTGTATCAACAACTGTACCCCAAGCCAGTTTTGAATGTTCATACAAACAACTATTGAAGATAAACCTCCCATTTTCAGTCGGACCCTTAACGTCTCAAAATTTACACTTTCACTTCAACCCCTCAAAAATCCAACTCGAAGTGAGAGTACTATTCGCAATTGCGCATGTGCAAATCACAGAACGACCGACTATTGCACCGACGTTTTACTATGAGACCATTAACAAAAAGACCCTTTAAGATGAGCGAGGGTTCCTTAAGGAGTGTTTTATAATCTCTAAGCTATGGTGCAATCGCTGCAGTGCGTTAAATGACCTTTGATGAACCCTCAGCTTGAAGCTCTCATAAAAAAAATTGGTGCAATCGGCTGTAAAACCCACCAATGAAGGAGACTGATTCTAAAATATTTCTTTTTGCGCAGGGCAAGGTGAATAAACACTCTGGTGCTTGGACTTATACCTGAAAAAACGTAAGTCCATGTTTTCGATACCTGTCATTCTTAGATCTAACTAAATTTGATCAAAAAAACCACTTCGTGACATTGCCAACAGAGACTTACTTGATGAATCTGTCAACGTCACATTACCTGCGTCCCTGACGGAAGCTGTGTGGGTTATAAATATATAAACATTCTACGATTCTTTGTATGTGTTGGAAAGATCATATTATTTCTAACACTAAAAAATTATTATAACAAAGAAGCATCACTCAACACACAAGGGAGTTTATGCATCTTGAAGTTATTGATATAAGTGAATAAGAATGTTCGAATTGAATTTTGAATTTCGCGCCTCTAGCTCCATGGTATTAGGTTGGCAATGAATTTTATGTTGCCAGGAATAATATGATAGTAATTCATCTATTAACAGTCGTAATTTAAAAGTGACAGCTTTGCGAATTGGTGTATATATCAAATACAATCTCGCGATCAAGAGATATGCTCTTTGGTTGCATTTCAACCAGTTGTTCACACAACACTTGATCCAGGTAGTAATAATAATATGATGATAATAATGAATTTTCAAGTCAACAACGAAACAATTGAAACTTTTTGTAGAGATCAATAATTACCCTTCACTAATTCGCACTCGACGCGCGTTTCGCTCTCAAAGTTAGGTTAGGTTGGGAAACTGATACTGAATCTGAAGACTAGACTTAATACTTCACAAATCTAAGTCAGTGTAGTACATATCATTATTAGATTAACAAAATAACGGAAAACAATTCCGTCCTTAAATGTAGATTTTTTTTCCAAATTTCACACAGGTACAGATAGATATTGATGAACAATGATACAGAGAGTTGAAATATTTCCTCTACACTATTATCACACTCAACCTGAGAAATCAAAGCTGAAAACCTATCGAAAAGTATCTTCATAAAATGTTTCTACTGTTTAAAATCTGAAATTGAATAACTTTAATAAATGGGTAAATACTCTTTTTCAACAGTTCCTCTGGAACATTGTGATTATTTAGCTGTTCACTTTATTTTCATAAATGATAGTAATCAAAAATTGAAAACGACATTCAGTAAAATAACAAATTATCCCAATTCACAACTAATTCAGGTATCAACTGCATGATGAGTACAAAAAGTTGTGAAGAACTTCAAGAAGTACCAAGTCACTGTGTTGGGTGTTTGACAACAGACAATAATCCATAAATATACAATACAAAAAACTAGAAAAAAAAGCTCACTCTCACTACATCTCCACCTAACTAATATCTTCTTCTTCATCCGCTTTTCTGACCAAAAATATATTTGAAACTTCCCACCTTTGATGAATACCCAACATCATATCAAGCAAATCACAACAATATCTAGACCAACAAATTTCTTTCAGTTTCTACTAACAGTACTATATACGAAAATACTTCTTATGGCCACTAAAAACGTTCAGACTTGTCTAGAGTCAATAAATATACTGCTGGAAAAAAGTTGGGTCCTTTATCAATTTCTTGTTTCTAAGGAAAGGTTGGCTTCTGCATCAAAGCAAATATATGTCTGATGAAAAGTTGCTATATAATGAAAAGTTTCATTACATTCAATGTTGAAAATCTACACAATATTTTTTTTGCTTCAGTATGTAACAAAATTATATTAGATATAAAAAAAATTAAAGGCAAGGTTTGGAGAAAACTAGTTGGTTTATTGAAACCTCAAACTATAAAAAGCAGTTGAAACGGTTTCAATCAAAAATTGGTCCTGAAAATTATGTGGTACTTTTTTTATTGTATTCCTGTACTTGGGCTTTCTTTGAAGTGCTAATTTGTCTGTTTCCAAAAGGTCTGGACCTTGGCAATTGACTATATAAAATAAAGTTTTTTATTGAAACAAAATTTCAACTTGAGAGTAAAACTCATTTCCAGTGTCTATTATAAAAAAAAATACAAACCCTTATCATTATAAAAATGCTGACAAGATTGCTATTTGATAGACAATACAGAAAGGTTCGAATTTGTGAATGGGGTTTTCCCTGTAGAATTCTTATTCTAATATTATTTTTCAAAACTAAAAACAAACTTGATATATTTAATGTCAATGTACATAACTTTTTACTTGGAGTGTATGTACAAAAAAAGAAACTTTCCCTTGGATGTGTTGCCACAAAAAATGTTTGATGTTTGAACAAAATACAAAAGAGATAAAATCATAATAGAGATTACAAGATGCTGACTGCAACTCAAATATTGCTTTTGATGGTTATTCTTCATCAAGTGTTTTATTAAAACCACCCCCAACGTGTACAAACAACAATTTTGGACTGCTCACCCAAATTTTTGAAATCTTGATCCAAGAGCCTGGTTTTGATTTCAATTTTGTCCAAAATGGCTTGCAGAAGACTCATTTTTTCATCTCCCAGTTCTTGAGCAGCGATGAGGGCTCTCTGCATCCTAGAAAAAGTCTTGGCCTTTTTTGTAGGATTGTCATTGCCAATGTTTTTGAAGTTTTCTGTCTGCAAGGCAACTTCTCTCACTCTGGCTATAAAAATTAAATACAATGGAGCTTTCCTCAAAATCTACAGATGAATAATCATCCATACTTTTTCAAGTAAACTAAGTATGCCAATATACTGGATATGAAAATAAGACTTTAACAGTAGCAAACTGCAGATAGAACAGATAATTGACTATTTTCATTCATGTACTAAGCTTTGTAGCAATAATCATATGGAAGAATGTAGCAAGAACAATAATTAATTCTGGTAGTTACCTTAGCTCAAAAAAAAAAAATGATCATTTATTGAACATATTTACTTATGTGATTTCTTGATAAATTGCCACTACATCAACAACTTTGATTCGAAAGTACTGAATTCGCATACCTTCAATTAAACACAACATAAAATGGTACGACCCATATTTTAATAATAAAAATTGTTATTTGTTTTACTAAACAGCAAGGTAATAGATTGAAAGCCAGAGGCTAGGAATTCAGCTTTTGCTGCTGGAAAGTCCTTTCTCTGCTGCCGAGGCATGAAAAGCAATATTATGTTGATTGATATGTCTGCATAATTAATGTTTGCTATCAATAGGAGAAAAACAAACTTCCTCACCTATATAATACACGTCCAGCTCTCTCATCCTAGATATTAACCTCTGCAACTCATCGGGAAGGTTTTCAACACAGTCTAGGTAATTTTCAACATATGTTGCTGAATATACAGCCTCAATTGATACTTGATTCAACATGTTGACTACATTAGGAAGGTAGTTTGTGAAAAAAGTCAATTTCTAAAATCAAACAACATTCCACCTTCCACCATTGAACCAGCGTTGTTCCTATCGTAATTCTGAATATTCTGATTGTACTGTCAAATGGTGTGGAATTGTACAGTTTTTCAAAGAATTGTACAGTCGCCATCTATTTTCGTAATTTTGAAGCTTTCTTCTTGTCAGCCTATTATAGGCAATCAATAAGACCAAAATTTTGTTTTGTGCTAGTCTAGCACAAGGTCAAGTCAAGCAATAGTAGCAATTTTGACAATCAACTATTAATTAATTATATTCTCTCTCTCTCTCTCTCTCTCTAGATTATTGGCCTTTGCTTCCTCCAAGGCGCATTCGGCCAATTAATTATATTCACAGTGTCATGTTTCACAATGACAAGTGACGCCAGACACCAGTGACAGTGACGATCACGGGTCACGTCACGATGGTCACGATAGCAACACTAGTCTCACGGAATCACGGAACAATAAAATTACTCTTTCATAGAATTTCATATTTTGGGTGATTTGGTGTGATTTTTTCCCTGCCGACAAGTGAATAAAACTTCTCAATATCGAATAGTAGTCGAATTGTACAGTTTTGTACAGATTTTTTGATTGTATTGCCTTGGTACAGTTTAATATTCAAATGTACAGCTTTCTGTACAATTGTACACCCTGGAACAACACTGCATTGAACTAATTTCAATTTCATATCCAAGGTCGTTCGTTTACTGTCACCTGTCACCAATGTCAGTAAGCTTTTTGTTCCATGTCTCTCAACTCTCAAGATACTGTTTATTCCATAGAAATCATATTGGAGAGTTGAAGCTAATAGAGAGATTTTAAGCCCCTTATTTACATGCCTAGAAATGGTTATCGTTATTGTGAGCATGCGTGTTAGCAACTCTGAAATTCGTTATCGTTATTAACCATACCGGATTCCGTTAGTTACGGAGAAATAAAGTTACGCATCTCTTACCGTTATCGTTATTTTTGCAGCATCTACGTTGCCACTTGTTGCATTATTTCGTCCAAATGTTAGAGCATTTTAAATTTATATGTTTTATTACGTGTATTAGAATAATTTAAAAGCATTAGGAGAGATTAATTTTACTGCAAATATTCGCGAATTAGTATTTTTTTTAATAGCACTGTGGTTAAAAGGAAACCATACTTTAAATTTATAACATTTGGGCTGAAGCTAGAAAATAAATTGAATCTGGCAACACCGAAAATATTATGAAGTTGTCTACGGTAAGACGACAGAATTAACCTAAAAAAAGGTAATTGTATGGCTTCTTCCATCATTTATTGAAAGAAATATAAAAAAACTTTGAAAACCATAAAGTGCCAAAAAAAATTCTCGGATCACAACAGGTGTTATTCTTAGGTTAGGTTAAGTAACATTCATTAAATTTTGACGTTATTTCTAGTGGCTTAAAATCTCACTTTTATTTTGTCGAAGTAATCGTTACCGTTAATAAAAATAACCATAAAGTAGTCTAAACAGCCGCTAAATTTAGTGGCTTAAAATCTCTCTAATACCTCAACGTAGACGTTAACGTTATGAAATATAACATTTACGGGTTTTCATGAAATTGAGTTGAAGTCGGCAGCGTACATGACGTTACTCTTAACCGTTAACCAGTGCTGCCGTTTTGGTAGTTATTACCACTAATTACTCCATTTGTGAGAATTTTCATTGCTGCGAAATGACCGGGGATTGATTAATGACGTTTGTGGGGAATTTGTGATGATTCCGATATTTGGGCCTATTGACTCCTGAACAAGAATGTTATTCGAAACAAAAAGTCTGAGATTAGTACCTTCATTAGAATCAGGATGTTAGTCTTGATTGAAAAAAATATTGTTTTGTTATGAATAAAATTAATTTTATATAATTTCATTCAAAACTTGAGTTTGGAATGTGGTACCTTCCAAGCTTCAAGGTACTATACATTGCTATGGATTCAATAGCGATTTATAGTAGTAATGAAATAGAACTCCACTGAGAGGTTATCCAATTCTACTTAAATTATGTGGATTTTCCATATCATTACATTCAGGTTTATTCTGGTGAATCTTGAATAACTTTCAATATTGAACATTGCAATGGTTATTGAAAACAATCGACAACTGTTATAGAAAAATATGAATATACACCATAAAGATTTCTGAAATATCTTCGAGATATATTGTCTATAGAAAAATTTTGATTTGCACCATTATTGCATTATTGGTCTCGTTCTTGAAGTTTTTTCAATGAATGATATTCAAGAATCGATAGACCACCGCAGAATAGATCTGATTGGGAATCTACAATCGGCTCTTAGCCAAACGATGTAATTAATTGGGTTTTCGCATAGTTTCTAAAAATCATAATCAAATGCCAATAAATATTTCACTATTCATATTGAATTTTTTTTCCAAGATAATGATTCCTACTGATGGAAACAGAAGATACTTGAATGAAGAAGCTGAATGTTTCTTCACTAAATTTTAAATCTTTTCATTGAGAGTTCTAATGCTGACACTTTTGCTTGTAATTTGGATCATGTTGATCTGAGCCCAGATTCTATTTCACGAATTCAATTATCGAATTGTTTAGAATATGCGTATATTTTTGGAACAGCTCATGCTACAGTCACATTCTGAACTACTCGACAATCGAATTCGAGAAATAGAATCTGGGGGCAGAATTAGAGTCCATCTCTTCGGCAGTTTCAAAATTCGGTCATTCGCAACTCATCGGTATATTCTTCGGATAACGTACGTTGATCTTTAACGTATCTGTAAGCGACCGCAAAATAACGTAGGCCCGTACCCGTAAACAAGTTCTCGACGTAAACGTGAACAAGGCAAAACTACGCATGCGTAGCTGTCAATTTTTACGTTTACGTTTATGGCAGCACTTCAACTCTCTATATTATATATATATAGTTTATTCCCTACTTTTAAATTTCAATCCTATTGACAGGTACGAACTTACCTGTGAAGCTCAATATTTATTGGTTATTGAATAAGCCTCGGCCACAGATAATCAGGGCTATTCACTAGTTAAAGTGGTTATCGCCGTTGCTAACCGTCGTAGCGACTCTGATAATAACTTGCCATAATGACGGTGGTAAGCTGTTTTTCCTTAACAAGATATCTGAAGCAGTTGCCTGTGAACCACTACTCACAGCAACTTAACTTGAAAAGTGAATACCAATTTCGCGCTTAGCAACTGACCTTGAACATAACGACAATTTTTAGTCGCTATCCATAACAAACTCTGCTTAGTGAATAGCCCTGATTAAGATATTTATTCACCTTCAAAATTTTCACAGAATACAGTATTACAAAAGTCACACAACAGTTTTTAGTGTGGGGACATCACAAATTGTAGAGTATTCTCAGACTAAAAATATTTAGGTGTAGGAATTAATGAATGAAGAAAAATTTTATTTAGTTAGTATTTTAATTTTTCAGTTGCATATTAATTCCATTCCACTGGTATTTGTTTATACAGTTTCAGAGGCAAATATTCAGTAATTTTTTTTTTGTTTTTCCTTATTTACTTTTGGCATCCTTTATTCAATTTTATTTCGTGTTTCATGGTTATATAGATCTCCAGAAACATATAACCTCAAACTTCGAAACCAGAGGAGAGGAGTGATTTCTGTTAACGGAGTTGCAGTCAATGAGATGCCAAAGGATATGATCGAATGAAACCCTTCGGTATTATGTCAAACTATAAGAAATGTTTATTTATCCTTCTTCAGGACTTCACTACAACAGATACAAAAAAATAGGTAACGTCAAAATTCTTAGTGTGGACAAGAGTACTTATTATCATGTGTTTTTTTCTAAAGCTAATCGCTTCATAACAATAATACCGGATTTCATTTCATTTTTACTACAAATTTAGTTTTTTTTTTAACGAAAAGCATGATCAAATGGGCCGCTTCTTTGTAGGTTAAGCACGTTAACGTGATGGACTGTCATTCTCATACAAAGCGGCTAGTCTGAATATATAACGCTCCTCTCAGAGTCCCGCCCCACGGAGGCTGCATTTTGAACTGGAGTATAACAGTAGAAGTACTTCCTCGTTCCAAAACGAGAAGTCGGTATTCTTGAACGTCAGGCAGGCTGCTCCAAGGCAAAAAAATTGTACGAGAATGACAAATGAAAATGTATGCTTTTCGCTGCCAACACTGTCATCGGAATAATTGACAAGTGACAGCTTCCCGCATGATGCAGATGGAATAAAGCGTTTTGCGCATGCGCAGACACGCCATCGTATGTGAAATGTAAATATTTTGAAGTGGTTATTACAAATATATTGATTAGATTACTATTTGCATTAATATTAATTGGAAATTCAGAATTGGGATTGATAATTCAAATGTATGATAACTGGTCAAATACCGCTCTATTCTCTCATTTCAGGCTTTAAACAGGTTAAACTACCAACTACCATTCATATTTATTTAAAATCCGTCTTTTGTATGCTTTTCGTGAATGTGGTATGCACGTACGAAAAAATATGGAATTGTATAGCAATTCGTACAATTGTATAGCCAGCCAGGAGCAGCCCTGCGTCAGGGTGGTTTTCGAATCAGTGTTTCTCGACGAGCAATGTTGCAAAAGGTTCTAACCAATAATAAACAACTATTTTTGACAAAAGAATAGGACTAAGTTCAAGAACTCCATAGTCGACTACAGCTACAGTTTTTTTTCTTACTCTGTGGTTCCATGGTGATCTGTTTTAGAAAAATTAAAAATGGATAATGCTATGAAATAATTGCTCCCCATAAACACTACACAAAAAGTTATTGTTAGAGCTTATTCATATATTTTCAAGTTTATTCTACTGCTTTCTCTATGTTCCAGTTCAGTTTTTCATTTTTACGATGTTTCCTAGTTGGATTTATTGTTTTCAAATTGTTTTCTAGTTTGGTTCAATGTTCTCAAAGTTTTCTATTCGGATGATTATTAGTTTATCGGATAAAATGTATTTTTTATTGAATATTGATGAATATGAATATTTCATTAGTCTGGACAGAATCGGGATTAATTTTTCATAATGAACAAACTGCAAAATATTTGAAAATTGTCATTTGTTGGCAATGATCAGAAATTAATCAACTTCATAAAATGTATAGGATCATAAAAATATATATATAGTTGAATAGGTATTCTATAGATTTTGGGGGATCTCGCTTTGGAAAATATATATCGAAGTTGAAATAAAATTATACTTTTCCAATGTAATTCAAAAATGACATGCAATTTTCCATCTATGTTGTTGTGGTTGTTAGTGGCAAATAAATTAAATAATTATTGAGTTGATATCACATGGTCGGTTACCTGAAACCAAATAACATTTTCTTCAGAATTAAAAAATGTTCAGTTCTAGCTCATGTACGACAAGAAAATACGTAACCAAGTAAACATTACTTTAAAAAAGTGAAGAACGTGGACGAGTAAGAAAATATATTGTAAATATAATCTTGAGTACTCACTCAAAACATCAAGGAAAACATAACTATAATATATTCCCTGCCTCGTTCTATCAAATCCTAAGAGATGTATTAATTGCTCTCCAGGGACTGCTGTTCTATTGTCATTTCGTTCAAGAATACAGTTTTCGTGAGAAGACTTTCTTTCATTTTTTGCTCTACTCCCTCGTTTTCAAGAATCGAGGCCCTGTACTGCATCTAGTTATACATTCGGACGTGTTGTATTCATATAATTACGGTTGAGCTTCACAGGTAAGTTTGTTCAATCCAATGAAAATATTTCTAGCAAACTCAATACATACATATCAAATTCAATCAAGTTGATATTAAAATTACAAACCTATTCTATAATTTTCGCCAAGTCATCGTTAATACTATTGAGCTAAAGTCTCTCATTTTTTTTCTCGTGTTGATATGGGGACTCTGGAAAAGTAGAAACTGCTATGAAGAGTGTGTGACTGGAATATTAATTTTCAATGAAATCATTTCTAACTGTTGAATTCATTTTCGCAAAAACTTGTTGGATTCTGTACATCATTCTGTTTCAGAATTATCTCCATTCCATAAATATTTGTTGAATTGTAATATAAAGCTACTTTGATAAGTTAACGACCATACAACTAATATCAAGTTCATCTCTTATATATTATTTGCTTGTAAGGATGGTGAAAAATATCTGAAGTGGAGATGACTTTTTTAAAATAGGAACTTTATGAGTCATATTTCAACATATTTAATCACTTATAACTCAAGAGGTGTTTTTTGAAAAATGTTGAAGAATTAAAAAAGTGTATCATTTTGGTCAGGTTCATGCAGTTCAACTGAAGAAATCATTCTTGCTTGAGACATCATTTGAGTTTGTTATAATTTCACTTTTATTTTGTTAATGAGAAATTAACGATCATTATACTTACTAATTTTAAGGTTTCTTATAAACAATGATGGAAATAATCAATTTCAATAGGTTTCAAAACAGCGTCCATTTTTTGTCGGTTGAATAGGATCTTTATACGAACTTTTAGTGGTAGACCGTAAACTGAAATACATTCTACATTCAAGAATATAAAAATGATATATTTCGCAAATAAGCAAACAGAACAAAAATATGTAATGAAGAAAAAACAAAGCAAATAACAAATAATATACAGTTGCCTGTAAGATCTTCACAAGAGATATCTTTTGCTCGATTATATTCAATGGTAATATCAAAGTAGAAAATTGTGTTCGTAGGTAAATATGCAAGCTTTGAGAATAAGAGTGAATTACTGGTAAAACCTCTCAGCTAGAATTCACCGTCTTTTCTGCTTGCTATCTTCCACCTCAAAATATTCCTAAGAGCCCAATTCTTCCAATATAACATTGACAAAAATTGCATTGGCATTCCCAGGCGTACTTTCATCAAGAACAAAGCTGTGCCTGAAAGTATCAACGTACTTTGTGTTGAATACAATTACAGCAGGTTGAAGATTGCCGTCTACCTCTTCTTTGCTACCAAAGCCGATTGAAAACATTATCTTTTTTTGAACGACCGATCTAGTCAACAAAACAAATTTATCATGTATAAAAAAATAATGTTTGTTAATCACTATATTTCGCACTGTTGGAGTTAATTTATTACTGCCAAATGGTGAATTTTGCGTTGTTGGAACTACTTTATTGCAATATGTTATTGTACTGCTAGAGTTCAAGTACAGGTTTGCATCATTATGACTGGTTACGAAATGATTGTTCAAATCAAAAAGTTTTCCTTCAAATGGACAATTATCCATGGGACAAATTCTTTGAGGTTGGAGCAAACAGAAGTTTTCATCATGCTTTATTGAAACAAGTTGATACGGAATCAAAGCATTGCAATTCCACTTACAATTGAACTTGATATTATTTCTCAGTTCCTCTGGAATAGAAAATTTACTAATCTGAGCATTAGGTTGTTCTTCTTTATAATACTCAAGGCAATATCTGCAGAAACTCTTTCTACTACCCTCCAGGAAATTAATCTCGATATCACAAATTTTTGAAAAGCAAACAGAACACTGGAAAGTAATGGTTTTCTCAGAATCATTCTCCGTTATTACCAAAGCAGTACCAGTAATATCGATTGAATATTTTGGGTTAGAATTCAGGTAAGCTGAGCTGAGAAATATTTTCTGTAATTCTACAAATTTACTCTGTTCAATTATTTTGGTTGTATCATAAAAAGGCATTTTGAAAAACTCCAATTCTTTTATATCTAGTTCGATTAAAATTATGAATTCGTTACTTAAAAATTCGGTTCTCTTAACTGAAAATCCAATAGGGTTAGATGAAGAGCCCACGTAATCGCAAAGCTTGGACTTGGTCTTCAACTCTAAATTGGTGTCTTTAGAATAAAGAGAGTACCTCTGCTTTATTTTATGTGCTTTTTCAGCAGTTCCTACATAAAGGGAATTGAGACAGAATAAGCTTTCGCTTAGATTACTCTTAAAAGTGATAAAAAACAGATGGTCATCCACTTTGTAGAGGAATAACTTGTTAACATCGCAGGACTCTGCTAAATCAACCAACATCCAGGGCTGCTCCAAGATGTTGCGATTATGTTGTTCTTGAAAATGAGTCATCAACAGATACGTTGGTAACTCGAGAGACTTTGGTTGGCATAGGGGACAGAAGTATTTCCTACTTGAACAGTTCTTTTCGTGGTCTTCTACTTGATCATTTCTCAACAACTTCCTGCAACCGTCAAACCTGTTGACGCACTTGAAGAGGAACTGGCTGGCTACGAAGCCGAAGGATGAAATCATACCCTCGTTATCATTCCGGGAACATCTTCCGCATTTGATGATTTTATTTGGATATCTCTGATTGGATTCACAGAGAGAAATCGATGGCAGCAATCGCATAAGAATTTATCCCAAATTTTGTCTGGATTCACTAGTTCCAACTCCATGGCGGTCCAGTGATTTCAAGGATACAGATTTTTTCAACTCGTATATCTGTAAATTAGTATCATTACGATATTTTAGAAAGATGAGTGGATTAACTCATTTGCGATTAAAATTTACCTTTGTTATCATCACCCGCAACAGAAAAAAGAAGAAAAAAAAGAGAAGAGTGGAAAAAGCGAAAAAGTTAATCCACAGAACACCCTATCGTCCCTATCTCAGATAGGGTGTTCTGTGTCCAAGCCCAAGCGCCAAGCGCACAGTGGGAATGGAATGACAGTGGAAGTTGGAATCATGGAATTCACCATATGAAAATTATGTGTGTTGTGCAGACAACGTCTAGAGTTCACTGTATTTTCCTCGTTACTAATAAGGACCAACGAAATTAGTGAGATAGAAATAGAAGAAAAGCGCCTTAAAATGACACAATCTCTCTGTAACTCTGTGCCTCAAATCTCAATCTTGGAACCTGTATGTACGTTAAATATTCAATTTTGTGTTACCCAGAAATAGTATATTGTTTTTTTTCCATTGTCGGTGATTGACCTTGGTGGCGGAAATATGCTGACGATGAAAAAAGAATTTAAAAAAACTCCAAACGAACCTCTGTTTCGTGAATTCTGCAATGTCACGGATAATAGAGTATACGGTCGTTCAATGCCACGTCATTGACTTGTACATCTCACTGGGTAGCCAATCAGAAAACATGATTGTCAGCCGGTGTCATTTTTAAACTTCAGCCCTGCTCAAATCATGTTTTCTGATTGGTTACCCAGTGACATGTACAAGTCAATGACGTGGCATTGAACGACCGTATACTCTATTATCCGTGCTGCAATGTGACGTTCTGTCCGTTGTGAGTGTTCTGACCAGTGACCGTTCCTACTTCCGGAACAGAAGGGTGGTTCTGTGGACGTCTGTGCTGTGGTAGGATTTACAATAGACGAGTTCCTCACAAGTTGCCAACTTATAAAATTCGTCGAAAAGGTCTGCCTCTCCAATTTTCATTATTTTAAGATAGTTGTGTAGAGAATCAAAAATTATATACGCTGTATCGTTTACTTTGAGTCAGAAAGCCTTTATAAAGTTTTTATATCACTTATGTCAATCATAGATTTTTTGTCTGAAAATAGGAACTGTTGGTAACGCAATTCCATGACAAAAACTGATGGTGCTTGTAACATTACCTGATATGTTTGTGTTTATTTTTTTTGCAATATCAACTAATTTGTGCTTGTATGTTTGAATTTTCCCTGATTATCCACATTCGTCATGCATATTGTTTATATGATGCTCTTGTTGAATCAGAATGTAGGTAGGTAGATTGAATTATTGTTTTCTTTACAATACCTAATATGTTTTTAGGTATGAGACGAGGTTGTTTTGAGATAAGTATTTTAACATTCAGACACGACAAGGCATTCCATTGACCAATAAAGAACATATCAACATTGCTAAATCTTTGGAATTAATACACTGCATTGTTTGTTGTACCTACTTGTGCAAGAGCTAGATAAATTTTAATGGATGCTGTTCATGTAACTACTTGAAAAAAATCCTTTTGTATAATGAACGTGATTCCTGTGGGACGAGAAGAAAAACTATGAAACTGTTCGAAAGGAATCCGGGTTTATCCAATGCTACAGAAAAGATGATTGAACAGGCTCTACATTTTATTCTTGGAGTTATCAAAAATGTATGAATAATGGTTGTGGGAAAGGTGAAATGAGAGAATGAGATATGCTTGTCTTTTTTTTTTGAAAAGGAAAAATAAAGTGAAGATTTTCCCATTAATGTATCATTATTTAGTGTTCAGCATGGAAGTCGACTGAGACTGCAGACAGTAAACATATCCCTACCTAATAACAATTTTTAATGGCCTTGAATTAAGGTGTTCGAAATAATAAGCAGGGGAAGTTTATCTGCAATAATTCAAAATTTTTATGATGCAAAGATTGTTGGAGTGGTACATACTCTTAGAGAGGCAGAAAGAAAATTTCACCTCAAGATATAGGCGAAACAAGATTATGAACTATGCCAACTATTTAATTAAGACAAAGTGTATTCACATTCATCTTGATAATTAAGATGTGTGAGATTTGTATTATAAGACTACAGTACACAGAAATAACCATGACCACTGGGAGATCTGTGTACTGCCCACCAAGGGTCTGCGTTAGAGAGATAAAGCAGGGTTCAAAATGTAATGTATAAAAAAAAACATGTTTTTTATACTAGCAGGTGACATGTCATAATCACAAATGTAGTTAGTAAATAGGTAGGTACATTGGCAAAAATTAATAGAAAAATATTATTTAATTTACATTCATTTATATATAATTGTTTTCTGTCAAAGGACATGAATTAGCAAGAATAAATATCTGAATACAGAAATAAAAAATTCATGTACAGGAGTGATTTTTTTTTCTTCTCCAAGATGATGTCTTAAGTACCTATACTAAAGTAACATAAAATAATTAGCAAACTTGTGGGCAGATATCAATCAAAAAGCAATAGTAAGCATGATAATTTGAAAATAATGGTAACATTCTTCATTCAGAATACAAAAAAAGCTTAGCCAAATGATGTACCTATTCTGTTCTATGTACTAATAGAATAAGGACAATCCAAAATGATAATGTACTGACTATTAATAATCGTCAATATTTATAAACTGCAGGTATCAAACTTTCTTGCTTTCATAAGGGTTATTGAAGACAAACAGAAGTTTTCTTGAGGCTTGGCTAACCCTGGGTTTGTAGAGCTTTATCGAGTATATTACATATGTTATGCATTTTCATATATCTGGCAACTTTTCATTTTGAAGATTTTTCACCTCCTTCAATTCAAAAGTCTTGTTAAGGGTATTTTTTGTCTACACGTTACAAGATAATAATTGTTTTTTGATAAATTCATTTCAAATTTGGTAAAAGTGCTGATGATGTAAATGGCTCATCTTCTGATATCTGATATTTTATTGTATGTTTCCAAAACCTTTGTAAAATTTTTTGTCACTGAGTATAGGTAGGTATATATAATTTTTGTGTGATCCAGGCATTTGAAGATATCTGATAACATAATTGGAAAAAATTGTAATTCAGTAGATCACTCCTCTTATTCAGCATCCTAAAGATCAATAGCCATAGCTTATATTTTCAACAATGTCTTCCTAGAAGAACTTTGTTGAGACACGAACATGAAAAATCGCTTATTTCCAATCTCTATTTTCATTGATACATATCTAACACTCTTGAGGTCTGAACTCCCATTCTATAGTTCATAATTCCTGAAATAAGACTCATTATTATGATTGATCTTGAAGCCTCCTTATCTACTTAGGTTTCATTGTGGTTTCATTCGGTTTTTACACGAAGATGATTGTGATTGACATTATTGACAAACTACCTAGGTTTATTGTTCAGTCCATAAATTCTTCTAAACAGGATACTAGTATCGGTCGTCAGTATGAATTTCACGTGTAAAAAATCTGGGGAAAAAGTTTCTATCCCCATAACAATAATAAATAACCTCACTTTCTAGTTCAATCTCAAATTTATTTTGAATCATTCGCCAGTTACGGAAAATGAAAATGTTTTTTCATGGACTTGCGTTACCAACAGTTCCTATTTTTAGACAAAAAATCTATGATTGACATAAGTGATATAAAAACTATATAAAGTCTTTCTGACTTAAAGTAAATGATCCACCGTATATAATTTTTGATTCTCTACACAACTATCTTAAAATAATGAAAATTGGAGAGGCAGACCTTTTCGACGAATTTTGTAAGTTGGCAACTTGTGAGGAACTCGTCTATTGACCCGAGCCGGAGACCCGATGACCCGATTGACGCTGGTGATTTACCGAATAACTGGGTGTGGCGTGATTTTTTCATTTCTCAATTTCGTCGCTATTGTGGTATTGGGCACGATTTTTAAACTGGCAAAGGTAAATTTAATCATACGTATCTGCTAAATGTAGTTATATTATTCTATATATAGTTAAATTCATGCAGAACACTTTCAGATCGATTCCTAAAATCCATTGAAAGTTTCTATCAGTCAGAGGACCCAAAACATCGCCATGGCCCTTCAACATTCAAATCCAGATATTAAGAGGGAGTATTCGTCTAACGACATAGAGCCCCTATTTAGGTGCGTGAACAAGAATGATGGTTGCAGAGAGTTGTTACGGAAAGATCAGATAGAAGAGCATCAGAGGAATTGTAAAAATAATAAAAATCATCCCTGCCCTATTTGCCGACATAATAGGCCAGCATCAATAATGTTGCAACATTTCAATCAAGTGCATAACAACAATATATTGGAGCAACCCTGGATTTTTATAGATTTAAGGAAGATGTATGAGAATAATGTTGACAAGTGTTTCCTGTATGCAATAGATGATCATTCATTTTTTGTCACTTTCAAATCATGCAATTCATCAATTGTTCTCATGCAGTTCATCGTATCTAGGAAGCAATGAAAAAGTACAAAAAATATTGCTAAGATTCTCCCTATATTCTGAAGACACACTGGTTTGGCACTACTCAAGAGTGAGTGGAAAGTTTTTTATCCTCCTCCTGAATTAAAGCTTGAAACAATGAAAGTTCTGAGCAACAAAATCCTTATTAAAGTTGATTTTGACTTGAAACAATTGGAATCTTCAGAAATATTACTCTATAAAACAAACCAAATCGATGACTCCAATGATTTTGGAAAGTTGATGAAAATAAATTTAAGCTCTGCATATTTGAAATCCAATCCAATGCATTCTATCCATGCCACTGGTAAAGCATTGGTTGTAACTGGAAATGATTCCAAGAGGATCGTTACTTTTCAGTGCTGCGTTTGTTTGATGAGGCTTGCTCGCCAACAAATAAATGTCATTGAAGGTTGTGGAAAAAGTGTATGTACTTATTGCATTCAGTACTATAAAGAAAAGGAACCTGGTTGTCAAATTAATTCATTTTCTGTCTCTAATCAACTGTGGAATAATCTTGAGTTTGTTTGTAAATGGAATTGTAATAATTTGATTCCATATCGTCATTCCCTAATGAAGCATGACGAAAATTTTTGTCAATTAAAGTCAAAAATTTGTCCTGTTCAACCATGTAAATTTGATGGAGGTCTGTATGATTTACAGAACCATTTTCATACTAGTCATTGTGATGCAAATTTGTACTTTAACTCGATATATCACAAATGGGAAGGAAAAGCTAAGTCGTATTTTCTTGTGCAAGACAAATTCGTGCTGTTGAAGGAATTGGGTAAAGAGTATCCTAAAACAATCCTAATCGACTACTGTAACAAGGAAGATTTTGATAACGAACTCCAACCAGCAGTTATTGTATATCAGAGAAGAAAGGATTTGGATGTTTATGGAGGCATTGGTACATATGTTGGTACTTTCAGGCACAACTTCGTTCAGAGTGAGAAAACAGATACTTTGGTTTATTTTGAAATCAACGTAATTTTAGAAAAGAAGAGACGACTTCCTTGAAAAAGTATCCACTTTCGACTATCAGAAAAGTCGATCTGGATAATATGAACTAAATCTGGGGATAAAAGTCATTTGAGATCAGTTATCAGAAAATATATGTTTGTTAAAAAAAATTATGATTCATTTGTTTTAAATTGAATATTTCTCAACGATTTTTCATTTGATATTATTTTGAAAATGACCATCACCATTCTCTGCCTTTTTTTTACATTACATATGTAACATGTACACATTAGTGTTTTATTTATTCCTCTATTCAGTGCTCTTATTGTTATGCATTTATTTATACACTCAAGCTTGAAAACAATATTTCTACACCGTGTATACACCGTGTGTCCTAATAGTGTGTACTTGCTCGATATATCAAGAAAGAATAAAAATAGTTCCATACGAAAGTTTTATGGGCATGTGATTGAATGGCGAACCTCTGTCATATGTTTCTGCCGGTAGACAGTGGGGCAGATGATCTCAAAAATTAGCGAAAAATCTGAACGTCTGGATTTTTATACCTTTTCAGGGTGCTGAAACCAGCAAAAATTCTGAGTGAAATATATATATATATATATATATATATATATATATATTATATATATATATATATTATATTATATATATATAAAATATACATATATATATAGATAAATAGTATTTTGTTGTTTTTTATATGCAGATTTACACGAAAGGAAAGCCCTGTAATGTTCAAAGAACACCGCGTGAATCAAGGAACAGGAGATACGAATTAACATTCATTTTGAAATTTGTAAGCCCCTGGATAAACCTCTCTCGGCAAGGTGTTTCAGAGTTCAGCTGTTCTATTGAAAAAAGATCCCTGAGCAAGAGAGGTTCGACAGGTCTCCAAGTTCACAACAAAGGGGTGGGAATTCTGTACTCGTCGGGTCATCCGTGTAGATATTGCCAAGGGTAAATAGAATCAAAAATCTTCAATGAATGTTTTGTGTCGAACTCCAAACTATATTCCAAGACAGGTCGTATCTGAGCCTTGTAGATCATTAGAAGCTGACGAGAAGTGAAGTATTTTTTCGCATGAGTTTTCCCATGAGAGATTATTACTGATCGTAAATCCTAGCATCGAGATACTTGACTTTTTAGGAATAGTTAGTCCTGAAATCTGAATACTAGATAATGATAAATCGGCTCTCTGAGAAGAGACATCTGTTCTCTTATCAGATTTACCAAGTCATCGTTAATTTTATTGACGTGAATTGTTATGGACTCGATCATCATCCTGTATTGAAGCTCCAGAGTTGATTTGTTTTATATAGTTACTAATGTTTATCTTTCATTTTGTCAGTTGTTGAAAAAATAAAAAAGTCCAAAAGTAAAAACTTTATTTCGCCAAAAATAAGTGTTTTGCCCAAACATTTTGGTCCTTCGAGCTTTGTACAGTACTTCTTTCATGTTGAAGCTGCATTCTGCAAAAATCGCAAATTGAATGATGTCACGAGAAGGAGGTACTATTCGTAGAACTAGCAGAGCCACTGCTGGAATCCCACCGGTGAAATATACACCGGATCAATCAGTAGCCTCATCGAAACACAGTACAACGTCACGTAGTTCAGTTGCAAGTAAGATGAAAATGCTGGAACTGAGGAAATTGGAAGCTGAATATCAACTCCAAAAAGAATTGGATGAGAAGAGATTAGAATTCGAAAAACAGAAATTAGAATTGGAGCAACGAAAGTTGGAACAATTGGAACGAGAAACTGAAAGGAAGTTAGCTATCGTCGAAATTCAAACTTCACTACAAGCTGAAGAATCAGTAAATAGTGTAGAAAGTGATAGTGTGCACTTCCAAAGTGTAAAAAGCAGCTCCAGGAGCACTAGAAATATTGAAAAAGCATCAAATATTTCAATTAATCACACGAAGTCTGCTCATGAAAAAGTTTTACATTGGTTAACAGAAGATGATTCAACTCACTCCGAAAAGTTATACCCAGAAAGTGAAGTACATCCTGTTATTCCAAATCAACTAATGGAAGAATTAACGACTGCAATGACCGATGCATTCAAATCTGTTACCAAACACAATCGATTGAATGATGAGCCCTCCAGGATTTCTTTCAGAAATGTTCTTGGTAAAGAACTGCCATTTTTTGATGGCAACATAGAAAGCTGGCCAATGTTCATTTCTATATACCAAAGATCCACTGAAACCTGTGGTTTTTCTGCAGAAGAGAACATGTTGCGTTTACAGAAAGCATTGAAAAACGAAGCCCTAGATGCAGTAAAGTCACTTTTCGTCTCTCCAGATAACCTCGATGACATTCTGAAAACGTTGGAAAATAGATTTGGTCGACCAGAATTTATAATGGAGTCCATGATGAACAAAGTGAAATCACTACCTCCTGTGAACACCCGTTCTCCAATGACCTTTATAAAATTTGCAAATTCTGTTCTCAACCTTACTGTGACAGCGAAATCTTTGAAAATGGAAATGTATGTCAATAATACCCAACTTCTCAGTCAGCTCGTTCAAAAATTACCAGAACATCTTCAATTTCAATGGGCAAGAGTCATTGTCAAGAGATATGGACATTTGCCAATGCCCTCGTTAAATGAATTTTCCGATTGGTTACAAGAAGAATCTGCTGCGGCGTGTTTACTGTGCAAACCTTCCACATCAAATTCTCAACCACCAGCCCAATTCATAGACAAAAGATTCAAAAACAACGTTTTAGTCGGATCAGAATATCCAACCCCTCCGAAAACCTGCAGATATTGTTCCGATTCTAGCCATTCTATATACAAATGCGAACATTTCTTAGCTCTCGACAGTGATAAGAAATGGGAGTGGGTGAAAGATCAAAAAGTTTGTTTTTCATGCCTTCAGTCATCTCATCGCACATTCACGTGTAGAAACCGACGACGTTGTGGACTTCAAAACTGCGAGAAATTCCATAACCGTTTACTTCACCCTAATATTGTCGAAGATTCCGATGAATTGACCCAACACAATCTACAAATAAAAGTCGATTCTAGTATTGCGTCTGAAATGAAAGAGGCTAATTCCGAGGAAAAATCTGAATGTTCGAGTAATGACCATTTTCTTCAAATTCAAACCGAATACAAAACTGTTTTACTTCGAATAGCTCCTGTCACGGTCATCGGCACCAAGAAGTCAATGGAAACTTTCGCACTTTTTGACGAAGGGAGCACGGTAACGCTGATAGATTCAAAACTTGCCGAGGAGATAGGAGCAGATGGAGCGAGTGATCCTTTGAAGATGTATTGGACGAATTCCACCTGCTATGCAGAAAATCAATCAAAACGGGTCAGTTTGAAGATTCGAGGAACACTCAACCAAAACATTTTCGATATGTCTGATGTACGAACAGTTTCGAATTTGGAATTGCCTGTTCAATCTGTTAATGTCAAAAAACTAATGACAAGCTGGAAATATATGTCACACATTCCATTGGTCAACCTCAAAGATGCGAAACCATTGATTCTAATAGGCCAAGATCACATCGACTTGACAATCGCTAGGGATGTCATACAAGGTCCTCCAAATGCCCCTGTTATTTCCAAATCCAAATTAGGATGGGTGGTTCATGGAAATCATTCATATTTCAAACATCGAGTGGACAATCATTCTTTCACCTGCTTCACAAAGAACGACAATATTGAGGATGAAGAACTGAAAGAACTGATGAACAAAGCAATATTGATGGATAACCTGGGAGTAGAATTGGAGACTGAGAATAATAATTTCATTTCGGAAGAAGACGAGAAAGCCTTACAGCTCATGAGAAATACGTGCCATCAATTAGGAAATAACCATTGGGAAATTGGTTTATTGTGGAAAAAAGAAAATATCACTTTGCCCGATAGCAGAGGGTATGCATTGAGAAGATTATTCACTATTGAGAAGAAAATGGAAAAAGACAGCCAATATGCTGAAAAATATTTTGAGAAAATCGAAAACTTCATTGAAAAAGGATATGCAAAAATTCTGACGAACGAAGAAGCCGCCATTACTACAAACAAAACATGGTATCTACCGCACTTTGCGGTAAAACACCCAGCCAAACCACAAAAATTTCGATTCGTGTTCGATGCCAGAGCCAAAGTTGATGGAACTAATTTGAACGAAAATTTGATGAAAGGTCCTGATATGCTAAATAATCTGATAAATGTTTTATTCGTTTTTCGTCAAAACCGAATTGCTGTTATGGGAGATATAGAGGAAATGTTTTTGAGAATTCGCATCAAAGAAGAAGATCAAGATTCCCAACGGTTTTTGTGGCGGGGAAGATCTAAGAATAGTCCTATTCGCACCTACCGAATGCAATCCATGATATTTGGAGCAATCTGTTCTCCAAGCTGCGCAAACTATGTGATTCGTCAAAATGCAAAAAAATATGCCAAAGAATACCCTGGAGCTGAGGAAGCCATTGAAAAACATCACTATATGGATGATTACCTAGATAGTTTCGAAAATGAAAAGAAAGCGATCGAAATTGTGCAAGGAGTCATTAGCATCCATAGTCATGGAGGCTTCAGAATGACGAATTGGATCAGCAATTCGATTCAAGTGATCAGGAATATACCAGCTGAATTGAGATCAAAAAATTTCACCGATCTTGAGAAATGGCCTATATCAGAAAGAACATTAGGATTGATATGGAGTCCAAGAGACGATCTTCTTAGTTTTCCCGATACTTTTTTGATGAAACACGAAAATATACTCAGAAGAGACAACATTCCCACGAAAAGAGAGGTTATGAAGGTGATAATGTCCGTGTACGATCCCTTAGGACTACTAGCAGCTTTCACTATTCAAGCCAGAATTTTGATGCAGGAAGTATGGTCGCAAAAAATTGATTGGGATGATAAACTAAATCCTGATTTGTTCGAAAAATGGAAGATTTGGGTGGATGGAGTGTATCGGATAAAATATTTGAAAATTCCACGATGGTACGGATTTAGCAATGAAATTATTGAGATTCAATTGCATACGTTTAGTGATGGAAGCGAGAAAGGATACGCTTCTGTATCATATTTCAGAATGAAAGATTCCAGTGGATGTATAAAAACTTCATTGGTGATGGCAAAATCAAGAGTTACTTCCCTTAAACCTATGACAGTTCCTAGAATTGAACTTCAAGCAGCCCTTCTTGGATCACGATTGGCTAAGACGATACAGAATGGACATAACCTGAATATTGATAGATACTTTTTTTGGATTGATTCGAAAATAGTCCTCAGTTGGATCAAGTCTCGACCAAGATATTACAAAACATTCGTCGCAAATAGGATATCAGAAATATCGAACAATACGAATCCTGAAGATTGGTACTGGCTTCCTACAAAGTTCAACGTAGCCGATGAAGCAACGAGGGGACTCTGGAATATTGATCACTTCCAGAATTGGTTTCAGGGTCCTCAATTCCTAATTTCCCAAGAGAATTCCTGGCCTCAATATGAAGAAAAAATACAAATTGATACGGAGCACGAGAAAAAGAAGAATCTGGTGTTTTCGACACATGAGAGAACCAAACTGAGCATAATCTTCAATTTTACCAGATTTTCAAACTATTTACGCCTAGTCAGATCAACTGCGTGGGTTATGAGATTCATCCACACAATGAAATGCAGAATTGGATTATCAAAAAATCAGTTGACTTCAGAAGAACTAACCGTTGAAGAATTTGAGAACGCTGAGTTGGCACTCATAAGGCAATCACAGCAGGAGGGTTTCTTTGAAGACATTGAAAGATTGAAACGCGAGAAGAACCCTAAAAAGCAAAGTCGTCTCTACAATTTGAATTTTTTCATTGATCAAAACAACATTTTGAGACTCAGTGGACGTTTAGATGAAGCACAACATTTGAGTATGGATATAAGGCAGCCAATCATCTTGGATTCTAAGAACTGGTTGACGACTCTATTGATAAGACACTACCATAGGCTGAACCATCATCAAGGAAGAGAAAATATTGTGAATCTTCTGAGAGAAAAATTTTGGATTATAAATGTAAGATCGGCTGTGAAGACCTGTATATCCTCCTGTATTACCTGTAGAAAAAATAATGGCAAGTTAGAAAGGCAACAAATGGGCCAAATTCCAGATTTCAGAACAACTGCACAATCCAGACCTTTTATGATAACAGGCATGGATTACTTTGGGCCAATGACAGTTACTATCGGCAGAAGGAAAGAAAAAAGGTACGGGGTTATCTTTACGTGCATGACAATAAGAGCAATTCATCTCGAATTGGCCTCTTCCCTCACCACGGATTCTGCTGTCATGGCAATTCGACGGTTCATTTCCCGAAGAGGTAGCCCATCCGAAATACACTCCGACAATGGAACGAACCTATGTGGAGCCGAGAAAGAACTCAAGTCAGCAATTCAAGAATTAGATACGAAACAGATACAACAGTTTTGCTGCATTCGACATATACAGTGGCATAAAAATCCACCAACAGCAAGTCATATGGGCGGAATATGGGAGAGAATGATAAGGTCAGTTAAAAACTCCCTGAAGGCGATTCTAAATCAACAGAGCCCTAAAGAAGAAACTCTACAAACAATTTTTACTGAAATAGAGTATTCAGTAAATAGCCATCCTCTTACCTACGTGTCTTCGGACCAGAATGATGCAGAAGCTTTAACACCCAATCATTTCCTCATCGGAAAGTCTAATGAAGTTATTGCTCCGTGTGTTTCGATTGATTCAGATTTATATTTGAGAAAACAGTGGAGAGTGGCACAAAGATTCGCAGACCTATTTTGGAAGAGGTGGCTGCGTGAATATGTCCCTTCGTTAGTAAAGAGAAGTAAATGGCAGTACAGCAACTGCGATATTTCGGAAGGAGACATTGTTATTTTAGCGGATGATAGTTTTCCGAGAAATTTGTGGCCCAGAGGAAAAATCACTCGAGTTTTTCCTGGACGAGACAATAAAGTACGCGTAGTCGAAGTTACGACTGCTGCCGGAGTTTATCGACGTCCCATCACGAAAGTGGTGTTATTGAAACCAAAATAGATTTTTTTTGAGCCCTGGAGGATGTTATGGACTCGATCATCATCCTGTATTGAAGCTCCAGAGTTGATTTGTTTTATATAGTTACTAATGTTTATCTTTCATTTTGTCAGTTGTTGAAAAAATAAAAAAGTCCAAAAGTAAAAACTTTATTTCGCCAAAAATAAGTGTTTTGCCCAAACATGAATGTTTCTTTGAATTTGTGTTGGTAAAATTCCGTTAATCGGGCTCCGCCTCGAAAATAAAGAATTTTTGGTGGAACTTACGTATTTTGGCCTTCGAACAAAAAATTCAAATGAAATTTTTGGGGCTCTCACCCCGTTTCGGAGATACGGCCCCCCAAAGACAGGAAATCGGGGTTTAACGCCTATGTTTTTGTTTCTCAGCCAATTCCGCTCGAAATTCCTCCTTTCTATGAGCACAATATACACATTATATACCACCTCCTTCATCACTTTATAATCGAATTATACGCATTTTTCCATTTTTCACCACAAAACTCTAAAATGTAAAAGAATTCGAGGTTAGCAAAACAGTAGAACGCACATTTCTATGACAATATACATTTCGGAGTTTTGTAGTGAAAAATGCTTATAATTCGGTTATGAAGTGATGAAGGAGGTGGTTATATAATGTGTATATTGTGCTGATAGAAAGAAGGAGGAATTTCGAGCGGAATTGTCTGAGAAACAAACATAGGCGTTAAACCCCGATTTCCTGTCTTTGGGGGACCGTATCTCCGAAACGAGGTGAGAGCCGCCCAAAAATTTCATTTGAATTTTTTGTTCACGAGGCCAAAATACGTAAGTTCCTAGTATAACTACTGCTCTTCGGGCTTGAAGGCCGTCGTTCTTTGGAATTTCTTCCTGACGTTTCGCTAGCGCGAGTGGCCAGCTTCTTCAGAGGCTTATTCATCTCCGATGACAGTCATCGGAGATGAATAAGCCTCTGAAGAAGCTGGCCACTCGCGCTAGCGAAACGTCAGGAAGAAATTCCAAAGAACGACGGCCTTCAAGCCCGAAGAGCAGTAGTTATACTAATAACCTCGGCCGCGAAAGCCTCAACCATTTTGTCAAGAACCTCTACGTAAGTTCCACCAAAAATTTTTATTTCCGAGGCGGGGCCCGATTAACGGAATTTTACCAAAAAAATTATGAAACAGGTGTTAGAGCAAAAAAACAAAATTTGACTATTATATAGTTTTTGGAGAGTATTTCATAAACAACACTGATATTCTCGACCAGGAAAGAATATTTCTAGTTCCGTAAAATAAAAAAAATTGCTCCATTTCAGCCGACCATGTAGACTGTTTCCGATTAGCAATAGTGGGATTTGCGAATTTGCGCATGAATTACTTATCTCTGACTGCAATAAAAGCAGTCAACTCAATGCAAGTTACCTCAAAACTTGTTTGGGACTGCATAGACGCCCTAAAAGAGCTGGGCAGTCAGAACAGACTGACCTTAGCCTGGGTACCAGCACATAGAGAGAGAGAGATATACTTTATTGTCTAAGAAAAATAATTCCTTGTTGACAAAGCTTGTTGAAAAAAAATATAGTTGTAAATAGTACTTAAAAATATGATGAGATAAAAATGTAAAAGCACAAATATTCACAAACACAATTTGCATAAAAGGAGTTCACATGTCAAGTAGATAAAATATAACAATATAAAATAAGATTGAAAATATATGTTTGACAGTTTGTTGAAGAACAGTTTTGTATAGTCCTTACGAGAAGAGAAAAAAAAAATTGTAAAAAAACAAGGCCACACATCCTGAACATGGTTTCACATGTCATGGAATTAAAATATAATATACCTTCTACAGTTTAAAATGAATTTTAACCTATAGGTGTCAATATAAACATGAAAAAAAAACAAAACTTATTCATAGCAAAGTTCCATTGTAATATTCCTCAAGGTTGTAGTACGCTTTTGTTATAAGAGCTTCTTTAACAAGAGTTCTGAACCTTCTATAGCTCTTCTCCTTCCTAATTTCAAAGGGTATATGGTTATAGAGCTTTTTACTCTCATAAATTACAGAGTACTTCGTCTGACTTGTTTTTGGAACAGGGAGATGTAGTTTGTTTTCTGTTACTTGCCGAGTTTTGTAATTTGCCTGTTCCTGAGTTACAGCTATATTTTGTTTTTTGTGTATAAGACAAACAGTTTCCAGAATGAAAATACAGGAAAGAGTGAGAATTTTTTCTCTCACAAATAATGAACGGCATGACTCACGCACTCCCACCTTACATAAGAATCTAACCGCTCGCTTTTGCAAAACGAACACTGAGTGAAAAAGTTGCTGACTGCAAAACCCCCAGAAAGCAACACCATATCTCAAGTGGGACTCAATCAGTGAATGATATACCATCCTTGTTGTGGATGAACTCAGTTCATACAGGTTATAGAGGCAATGAAGAGGCCGATACACTAGCCCGAGAAGGAGCAAGTAAGGCCCTGAATGGCCCAGAACCATTTTGCGGTATAGCAAAAGCTGTACTAAAAACAAACACTAAATCATGGATTCAGCAGAAGTCTCAAGATTGGTGGAACAATGCACCAGGAATGAGACAGGCCAAAGAGTTTATCAAACAACCGCTGCCAACATTCACAGACTATCTACTAGGCCAGAAGAGGAACACTACTAGAATAGTAGTAGGACTTCTCACAGGGCACTGTAGGCTCAATAAACATATGAGTACAATAGGCCTGGCAGAAGAAATGCTATGCAGGTTCTGTCAGGAAGAAGAGGAAACATCAGTACACATACTATGCCACTGCGAGGGCTTGTCAAGACAAAGGTTTCTAACACTGGGAGAAGAAAAACCAAGAGCTCCCAAATTCATGGGAGTTCTAAGAACTAGCCTGTGGAGTCTCGTAAAGAAGACAGGGTTAGACAAAGAACTCTAAACGATCTCGAGGACAAACACAATAGATCTGTAAAGGTCGCGGTGTAAAGGCTCGTAGCACGAAAGTCCCTAACATATAATCTATAATCTATACTTATCTGAGACATCTTGAAATCTTGTATATATGCTTGTTTATCGCAAGGTCCATATACTGGTTGCTGGTTACTTGATCAGCTCCAAAGAAGAAGAAGAAAGAATAACCTCACCTTTTAGTAAAAAATGTGAAGTGTTTGTGATCCCGGCATTTGTTGGTTAAAAAAAAACTTGGAATATTCTTAATTCTTACGTACTAGAATCTTCTTGAACTCATCAACCCAGTCTTTACCGAAAAATATCCCTCAACATGTCTTCCCCAGTTTCAGCGTTTTCTATGTACAAAAAGCATTCACAAAATAAACAAAAACGGAAATCTAGTGATACACCCAGTGACAACTCGACCCCTAAAAAGAACAAGAAGATTTCACATAAGCCACAACAAAATGGCATCAATAAAACGACAAAACCTAGCAAAAATTCCGAAAGTAATATGAAAAGTAAGAATAATATCGGCCAAAGGACAAGAAAAAGTCATGGGAAAGCCAATAAAAGCAGCTCTTCTACCGAAGAGAAACAAGAGCCCGAGGAAGAAGTGAAAAAAGTTAGAAGAATAAAACCTAATCAGATCGAATTGACACAAAGTTCTTCCACAGAGGACGATGACCAACCCCCCATTCTAGTCCCTATCACAGATTCGCCAGGCGTACAACCTGAAAACGTCTCTGTAACTGAATGCCTAGCAGAGCTGAACAAAACAGACCCTTCCCCCGACGGTCTCAATCTCTTCAAGTGGCTCATTGCCCCCGTGACTCCAGCAGATTTCTTCAATAAATACTGGGAAAGCGAAGCGCTCCACATAATCCGCGAGACGCCTACTTACTACAGCCACCTGCTGAGCACCCAGAGGCTTGACGATATTTTCAGAGAGTTTCCTCTGTACTACACACGCAATGTGGATGTGGTTTCGTACGAAAACGGGGTCAAGGAGGTGCACAACGAAGAGGGGAGAGTTGTGGCTTCAGGGCTGTACGACTACTATTTGAACGGTTGTAGCGTGAGGGTGCTCAACCCGCACACCTACGACCAGAAGGTTCAGTTGTTGCTGTCGACACTGCAGGAGTATTTTGGGACAATGGTAGGGGCTAATGTTTACCTGACGCCGCCTGGGAGTCAGGGCTTCGCCCCACACTATGATGATATCGAGGCTTTTGTTGTTCAGCTGGAGGGGAGGAAGCACTGGAGGATGTATAAGCCACAGTAAGATTTTTTTTTCAATTACGAAGAAAATAGTTTCATAGTTTCATTATACAGTAATAAAAATAAACCTCACACCATATGGAGGTTTGAGAAATTATTTTTAAGCTTTCTTCTAATCAAAAATAGAAATTACAACTTCTATGAAATAAGTGAAATAAAAAAAATTACAAACGCTTTCTCTTGATGGTACGTATATATCAATTTTTTTTATTTTATTTTCATAGAAGCTGTAATATCTATTTTTAGATTTGGAAATAAAGAAAGTCAAAAAATAAACCCTTCATTCTCCACAAAAATATCCAAGCTCTTAAATATATGGAGGCTTTCTTCATTAATAGATTCAACACTTGACTTTGCAGAAGATTTTTTCCTTGAAATATGAGTGGAAGTGAGATCCCTTTTAAAAGTAATATTTTTTCCGGCACCTGTCATTTCTGATATTTTCAAAATTATTCTTCAAAACACATTTTTTCTGGGAAAAATTTCGATTTATGCTTGTAAGAATGAAAATGTTTGACAAAGTCCTATTAATTATTGTTTTAACAATATTTTTAAAAAACGAATTGCTAGATTGTTGTTCAATTGATTGTTATTTATGATTAGTGATAATGTTGAAAATTTGAAATTTTTGTATTCTGATGTGATTTCAATGTGATATAGTGCACAGGTTAAACGTCGCAACATATTTGTTATTTCTTAATTGTTTATAAATAAATAAATAAATAATTGTACAGGAGAAAATCCCTTGAAACAAGATTGAATAAAAAAACACAATAATAATACAATGGGAGATGTGAAATACGAATTAAGATGTGAGCGAAGGAATATTAAGCGTTGAAGTAAGTGAATCAAGAGTTTTTACTTTTTTTTGGTTAAACTTTCGCTTTACTGATTTGGCCAAAACTTGATAAAAGTTTTGATTTTGATAAATACAAAATTTAAATTATTTCTTAATTGCTGTAGCCAAGAAAATTCAATCACCTCTGGAAATTCGCCTTTCTTTGTGTGAAGTACTTCTGTCCTTCTGAAACGTCGGTAGTAAACTATAATTTTTTTTGTTCAGGTAGATTTGAATCTAAGTCAATTTCGAAGTGAAAAAAATAAAGAATTAGTATTCCTTTTTTCGAGAAAAAATTGCATATCGAGGATGAACTTTATGATGCGCCCCCAAAATATCAATATTGTTATCGTTTCGATTACTTACTGAAATATAAAAGTCATTTTCGACAATAAGAATGCATCAGGTTTGAGCGACGAGAGCGCTGAATCCTAACTTGAAAAAATGGTTGACAAATCTGTATCGTGCTATTTAGCTTAGAAATACCATATTTTCAAATGGTTGTGCTGGCAAATATATTGCGGCTTACGTATAGGTCTAGTTATCATCAAAAGACAGTCTACCCCGAAATATGCGCCAATGGAAACTCTCTTGTTAACCAAAAAAAAACACAAAATTAGTCAGAAACTTGTTTATTTTCAGTTGACCAAATCATTAAAAATAGTCAATTTCTATAGACCAGAAACAACACGTCTGTACATTGAAAATTGAATTATTGGAAGAAAATAAACATTAATGATTTGTTCCTATACCTTACTCTGTAGAACTTGACGCGCACAGTTATCAAATACCTGCCTAGTTACTAGCCCGGGTAATACTTTTCCGTTACCTGAACCGATGGTTTACAGAAGCAGCGACATCCTAGCGAGAGACTCCAGTCCGAATTTCAGGAGCGAAGATCTCGGCGAGCCCTTCATGGAAGTAACTTTGAACTCCGGCGACCTTCTATACTTCCCCAGAGGCACCATTCACGAGGGCAGGACAGACGACGACGCACACTCGCTCCACATCACCGTCTCCGTCTATCAACACAACTCTTACGCCGATTTGTTGGAGCATATCCTGCCGTCAGCTTTGAAGAAGGCAGCTGCCGAGGATCTCGAGTTCAGGTGAGTGCTGCTAAAGCGGCCTAATTGTCGCGTACGCCCTGGCCATTCATATTTCGATAGCCTCGGCTGCTGAGGCCGCCAGCCAACTGAATAATTGCTAGAGCTGGCCAATTTTCACACACGCTCAGGCCATTTTTCTTAGTTGTGATAGCTTCGGCTGCTGATACCTCCGGCCAAGTGAAATATCGTCTCGTTTTCAGGAGAGGTCTTCCGTTGAACTTTTTAAAGCACGTTGGGCACGTTAATAGAAAGGCGAAGTCCCAGAAGAGGACCACCATAAAAGAGAACGTGCACAAGTTGATGAAAAGGCTCGCGAAGCACGTGGATATCGATCAGGCAGCAGACCAGCTTGGTAGGAAGTTCATGTACGATTCCTTGCCTCCGGTGCTGTCCAAGCAAGAGGCCAACTATACGTCCAAATACGACGGGGATTTTATGAAAAACGGCAAGGTCTTCAACAGGTATGATTTGGTTGCATTCTCGAAGTTGTACTTGAAATTATTTGTATAATATCGACTTTGATCAGATATTGAACGAGTAGTAGAGACCTGCTTTTTAATGATTAAGGCTTTCACGGCCGATGTTTTTAGTATTACTACTTTTTTTCGTGTTTGAAGGCCGTCGTTCTTTGGAATTTTTACCTGACGTTTCGCTAGCGCGAGTGGCTAGCTTCTTCAGAGGCTCACTCATCTTGACTATTATTCTGATGACTCGGAATGAACATCACCATCACAGATTAGAGAAGCAAGTTAAGACAGGAAACGTTATACCTGTAAGAACCAAAAACTATTGCGCTGATCTTTGACCCTAACTTCACAGCAAAGTTGGATGGATTAGAGAAATCTGTAAAAGCTACAAATACAGAATTCTATAGTATTGACGACAGAAATTGATCATCGATAAAAGTCTGGGATCAGTATAGTCACTCTCAGTTGGAATAAAATTACCGCTATCATCGCCTTCGGTGGATGTTACATTTCTGAATTTATTTCTCTATATTCTGTGATTATCATCATAACAAAACAGAAGATTTGAACCATTATTCCTTTATCTATTTTTATTGAAAAAAAAAATTGATTTTGCTGTTCAAAAATTAGCTAAGATGGTTGGTTATATTTGTAAGAGGAAGGCAGTTTTCAATCAATTTCTGTTTTTTCCCTTGTCAATGCGAAATGAATACAGAACTTCTATTAAAAAAAATTATCAATTATTCAGCAAACATTCTTGTTGATATATGTAGGTATATAATTTAAAGAAGTTTTCAGTCATTCACAAAACTTATTCTAATCTGTATCCATGTTTTTCAATAAATAAACATGTTATCCATTTTCCATGCCATATTTTTAAATAGAAATATAACCCATACACAGGGTGAGTTGAAAGAAAAATAAAAAATCGTTGCCAAGTTCAGCTGGGAGTGACAACAACGCTGTATCAAAAATAATTCCGAAAATTCTAATTCAAACCAAATAACTTTTTTATTAAATTTTTTTCTTCCTTTAACAGTAGGAGGTATGGACCACTATTACCTCACAAACATACACCTATTAGTTGTGAACTGTAAAACTGCAATACTGAATTTGAAAAATGTATTTTCAGTTTTTAGTGAACAGAAATTAAAACCCTACCATATGAAATTTAAGTATTTTAAATAAACTGCCATACCATTTTCCATCGGATTTTTTTTCTTAGTATTGAGTAAATATAGGTTCATTGTTTTTTTTCGAGACCAAGACCAAGACTTTCAGGAGAGAGTCTTGGTGTTGGTCTCGAGAAGATTGATTAAGTCTTGGTCTTGTATCAAGAATCAATCAATCATTCAAATATGCTTTAATGTCAGAAGAAACAGTTCTTATCGACCAAGTCATTGTATAGGTAAACCAAGTTAAAACGTTAAAAATAATAAAATGTTACTGATACAGACTCAATAATAATAAAATGTGTATGAGTAACATGTAAAAGCCAACTGGTGAGCTAGTAAAATGAATGAGTAGGTACAGCCACATGATAAAAACATTAAAACAAATCCTAATAAAATAAATAATAATAAAAATTACTATTGTAGAATGGGTGAGTGAATTACAGTTCTTTAAAATGTTTTTTGAACAATCCCATGATTCAATTTCCCTGAGCTTAGTGGTAAGCTAATATAAATTTTCAGTCCACTATATATGAGAGATTCCTTAACAAGATTGTTTTTTGGTAGAGGTAATCTCAATTTTTGCGATGATCGCGTGTTATGGTATGAGGCCACTGTAATATATTTGTTAAGATTCTTGTTTATTAAGCAAGTGGTTTCTAAAATAAAGATTGAAGTAACTGTGAAGATTCTACAATTTTTGAAAAGGTCCTGCTTGAATTACGTTTTTTTACTTTGAAAACAATCCACCGAAGATGTTTCACACTTAACAGGGTGGAGATCGGAATGGACACAGAAGTAAGGCTCGTCAGGTACCACTGTCTGCGCCTAGTCCTAGAGGACTCCGGCCCGAAGATCTACTACAACACGGAGAACGCCAAAGTGTACCACGGAGAGGAGGAGCAGTCCCTCTCTGTGGACCACAGTCTGGTGGCCTGCGTCAAGAAGCTGCAGCACGCCTACCCCAGGTACCTGCAGGTGGAGGATTTGCCTGCCAAGGACGGCTTGGCGAAGGCGCTGCTGGTTTCCGATTTGTGGGAGAGGGGGCTGCTCGTCACTAACGGGCCCCTGCTTTCGGTGTCCGAGGAGGACGAGGGGGAAGGGAGTGATGGTAGTATGTCGGAGGACAGTGAACATTTTTAAATAAATACTTGCATGAATGTTGGTTTTTATTTGGGGGGGTTTTCGGTTGCGAGGAGGGTGGAATATCGTTTTTCCACTACTCATAAACATCATAAAATACTTGGACTAATAGTTACTTGAGTATTTTTGTGGAAAGAATGAAGATTGAGGATTTTTTTTGCTCTCTCCTGCAAATCAAAAAATAATCATATCGATGGCTATTTTGGTTATCAAAAGAATGATTGTCTACCGTATTGTCAATTAAAACTGTCACTAGTTGAATATTTTGAAATCGTCTCTAGTGAAAGTGTTCAGTAATTTATCAATTTTCCCTCTGAAGAGCTCGAGAATTTTCTTTGAGCGAAACGCGATTTGTCTGGGCTGGAATGAAATATTATCCTGGTAAGTGAAATTTTTCTACAAATCGATCTCTGATTTGCTTTGTGTAGATATTTCCTATGTATGTTATCGGTTATAATTGCACGAGTGCATAAAAATTACCGATAATTTTGCAAGAAAGCGTGATATCTAAAAATTGCAAGAGTTTATTTTCATATTTTGGCGAAAGTGCTCTTTTACAAAATATGAAAATAACCTAATGCAATTTGTATAAGAATAAGATATCACGCTTGAATGCAAAATTATCTGGTCATTTTTATGCACGAATGTAATTCATTGGAATATTTGACGAATAAAGAAATTCTCAAGGAAATGTTATTTTTTGTTCATTTATACTTTCCTCTATAGATTGTATGGAGCACTCACCAAAACGCGAAATGTTTTTCTATTTTTGAAGTCTATCTGACATTTATTTGTGCTGTTTATTGACGTCTAGCGATACGGTTTCAAATGTTTTTGTTATGGTGACTTGATACAATGCAATTACCGCTGTAAGTTTTCGATAATTGCATTGCTTTTGTGGGACATTTTATATATGAGGAAAATATTCTATTTGGTTTAATTTTCATATGCTTGGTACAGGAACTGAGCAAGAAAAAGTGATTTCTATGTAGCTCAGTGCCTGCCGTGCCGTATAGAGGGGAGAAGCTGTTTTAGGTGGACTCTTTCTTCAATTTTGTGAATCAATCAAACGTCTTTGAATGATGTAAACGTACCTATTATATTTTTGGGTGGTAAATTAATAGTCATCCGGCTCCACCTTGAAAATAAAAAATGATGCTTATGATTTGGTTCAAAAGTAATGAAGAAGGTGGAATAGAATGTGTATATTGTGCCGATAGACAGCTGAAAAACAAACATATGCGTCAATCCCGTTTTTATGTTTTTGGAAGACATATCTCCGAAACTGGTTGAGAGCGCCAAAAATTTCATTTGAATTTTTTGTACAGGAGGCAAAATATGTAAGTTTCACTTTTTTTATTTTCAAGGTGGAGTCCGATAACTATATATTTACCTTTTGGGGATTTTACTTCTTTCATAGAAGTTGTGATTTGTATTTTTTGATTAGGAAGAAGAAAGCAAAAATATAATTCCTCATACTTGGACCTAAGAGAAGGAGGGCATAGATCCTCCATTGACCTAATTGTTATATTACGTCAATGAGATCCTCAGACCAGAAAAAGATGTAATGCCGTGTGGCTGGAAATGTGACTAATATGAATTTTTTTTATGGAGAAAAGTGGTACATATGCGCTTTCAATTTATTCATCTCTGACTATGAATTTATGTAATATCAGAATCAAAAACCGTATTTCCAGTAGTGCTTTTTTGGTTATCTGACGTTAGCGAAGGTATAAACACCTCCTATAATCTGGTATTCATGGAAATAAGCCTATTTATGACGTCATTTGCCAACCAATAATATATTCTTCACATCTTTCTTTTTAATGTATTCCATACTGAGTTTAATGCATTTTGAAAATGAAGGTCTACTCTACTACTAACCTGGGAAATCACTATGAAAGCATTTTCTCTAATGAAAAGTGACACTTTTTCAAATAATGATGAAAATTTACTGTTTAATGAAAAACTGTCAATAATGTAGTCGCTTGGTAAAGCCCTGTTTATCGGGCTCTGCCTCGACTTTTTTGGCGGAACTTACGTATTTCGGACTACTGAACAAAAAATTCCAATAACATTTTTGGGGCTCTCATGTAGTTTCGGAGATATGACCCCACAAAGACAAGAAACCGGGATTTCAAGCCTGTTTCTTTTTCAGATAATTCAACCAAATTATAAGAATTTTTCAGTACTCTGAAATGTAAATCGTCATAGGAATTAAAAACAGTTGAACGCGTTTTGCTAACCTCGAATTTCTATGACGATTTATTTTTTAGAGTCTTTTAGTGAAAATAAATTGCAAAAATTCTTATAATTAGGCATTCCAGATCAGGTTATGTTTGGGGGACTAATACCAGTTTTAACCAATCACACACTTATAAAAAAGAAAACAAACGAAAGTTCCTGGGGGGCAGATACCGCCGTATTGGTTCATTCAGATTAATTTGAGATTTTTGACAAGTATCTGGAATGCCTAATTCGGTTGAAAAGTGATGAAGAAGGTGGTATAGAATGTGTATATTGTGCTGATAGAAAGGAGGAATTTAGACCGGAATCAGCTGAAAAGGAAACAGGGGTGAGACCCTGTTTTCCTATCTTTGGGGGGTCATATCTCCGAAACTAGTTGAGAGCCCAAAAAATTTCATTTGAATTTTCTTTTTGGTGGTCAAAATATGTAAGCTCCACCAATAACGTTTCTTTTTTGAGAATGCTATTATATAACTCGGCACTTCCCCTCATGATACAAAGTGCTTGCTATCAATCATTTCCCAAGTACATTGGTACATTGTTTATAGTAGGGAAAAAATACAATTATATAAATGAAAATTTAAAGCAAAACTTTCAAATTAACTAATAGTTCACTTTTCATCCCAGGTGTATAATATATGTACTATTATTATGCGCACTTGCTATAGTTTTGAAAAAAAAACGTCTAAGTCAGAAGATAGCTTTTTCTATTAGTTAGGGCACTATATATGACCCTCAGTCTGTTTCAATACCTTTTGCTGCAAAGATTGCCGTGTTGCCATTCAAAATTAGACCATTTTCCACGCGTAGAACAATTGAAGACACTGAAAATGAATCCTACTTTTCGAGTAAAACATGAAAGCTGCCACAAAAAGAAAAAACAGAATACGTAAGTTGAAAAATACTCTGGTACATGAAGGTATGATTAGAAAAAATTTACAGATTAGATTTCTTCAAAACATAGTTGGGTACCCTGGAGGTGCTGAATCAATTTAGAAGAAAGTAATTCGACTCGTTCGATATAAAAGTACTAAACCACAACTTTTTAAGTATTTTAATTGCCTTTTCTTGTATTTTACCGTTACACATCTCATAACTTGATGGTTCAGTGAGTTCTGGGAATATTTCATCCATCGAGATTAGTCGCTTTAACAATTTTCCTTTCATATCCTGTCACGGAACATAAGATGTGCTCTTCATTTTATTGTACATATTACATATTTTCACTTTACCGTTATATTAGCCACTACGAGTGGGTTTAATTCAAAGATTATATATCATTGGGTTTAATTTACATCCGTTGGATGTATGCAACTTGTGAGCTACTCCTTCGTATAATGGGTTGCCTACCCTCACGACCAGTGAGTTCAAATCCACCGTGTGCCAGCACTGTTTTTTTGGTAAGACATAAAAAACTCCCGGTTTAAGATAAGAGGTCGAAGAATGCGATCGACAGGGATTTTTCATTAGCAGTCTGAGAATTTGAACTCATGAGTACTTATTTCCTTCCATTTTAAAATCCATCAATATTCGAATTTTGAACCTTCTGGTTATACTTACGCTAATAATATTGTTAATATTATTGGATTGGTGCCTGGTCAAGTTTAGGTGAGGTTTACCTTGGTAACTATGTGAATCGTGTATTTACGAATTCATTTTCAATTTTAGAATATTGTGGAATATTAAAAGAATCTGGACAATAAAACAAGTAGCTTTCTGGAGAGTAGAACAATTTACTGGTTTCACTTAAAAAGTCAGTCAACGAAATCAAACCCCTGAGATAAAGTTCTGACACAATCCTTCTCAAATGTGAGTCATTTAGTAAGGCGTTTGTGATGAACCGGGCTAAAACTAACTTTTCAAATATTGGCAGGTATATTCAAGTGAATAGTAAATATGGGTACTCGGAAGATGGGTCATTTTTCAAACACAATAATGCAGATGGAGAAGAGTTTCCACTGAAAGTTTAGGTTGTGTGGCGACGTCTGTGAGCCGATAGTTCAAAAAACTATTTCAAAGTTGTATATAGACTACTTATACTAGATTTCTTTTTTTACAGAATGCTTTCAGACTTTTTCAGTACGTTACAAAATTTTATTGTCTGAATTGTCCCAGATTATTGCTGCAATGCTAAAATTCCTTTTCTGCTTTATTTATTTTCCATCAAAATTCTCTCTCAAGTATTTTTTTTGTACAGGTATACCAAAAATAATAATCAGGACTATACTTTCAAAGCAAATACCAAATAATCTGAAAAATTAGAACCTTTAGTGTTTAGGTGATAATTTTTTATAGAGATCAATTACCCAGACACCAAACTGATATGACTCACACTTGAAACACGTCATGCTAACAAGGTTAGCATCTTCAAGAGAATAAAATTTATACTCGTCAATTTCCAGTATCTATTTCCCTTCGAAGATGCTAATGACTGATATCAGCTCGGTATTATAATAATTTCTCTCTATAAAAGTGTAATTCCAGGAGAATAATACCATGAGTTAATAGAATTCTGAAAAGAGGATTCGGGGATAAAAACCATCACTCATCACTACACAGAAACACATAAATTTCCTGAAAGATATATTTCACTTCTTTGGCCCACCAAACGCATCAGGCATCCTTTCGATAGTATACCTATGTTGCGAAACATACATAATGGGTACTCCAGGAATTTTCCTGATTCGCCTTTTCAAGTCTTTATCATTTGTAGCTACAATATAACACTTGTGCTGAGTCACTCTTTGCACCAAACAGTCATCAGCGTAGGTACCTTTATGCATGCAGTGGATCCTCTCGAAACGGGGGTCCTTTATTATCCTCAAAGCTACTCTGAACTTTGGCCCGAGCTTTTCCAATTCCGCCAAAACACAATCCGTAATGTAAGGCGTACATTTACCGTCGAGGCACTCCATCATATTGTGCACGATATCTAGCTTGTTTTTTATGGAAAAGTTGACGAAATTCGTGTCTACAAGGATGTGGAATGGAGGCCCTAATTGCGTGTTGTACTGCAAGAACATGGCCGAACTGACTTGGGGGACTTCGTTCACTTTCAACTGGTGTGGGTCCTCGGGTTTTTTCTTCTTCGGGGCTTGTCTTAGAGACTCCTTTATCCTGGGGTCGCTCAAACTTATCATTTTCTTCATTTTAGCGAAGCGACGTTCGACGATTTTACGGGTTTTCTTCGTTTTACCCTGAAATTAAGATTGTTAATGATATTCTCTACAAAAAAACTTATTTACGTACCATTTTCGAAATGTGGAAGGAACTTTCACGAGAAAAGAGTTTATATTTAGGTTATGTATTTTAGGTTATGTTTTGATTTTTGATATATCACAGGCACAAAACACTATGTTCGGAACGACTTACGGAACGGCACAGACTAGGAGATTCCTCATTGCTCTATGACTAATGTCAGGTGTGTTCGGTTATTTGACTCCTTTAGGACCAATTGCTCCGCTCTTACTAAATGAAGCTTCAATTAAGCTAGGCCAAGGAACAATGTATCTAATTGGCAAATCAACAGCAACAAAATCTAGCTTAGATAAAAAAAAATTATTGAAATAAAGCAATATAACTATACGATCATATTTTTATCTGGGCTTAGCGCAACACCCCGTATCTTCTAAGGTGAAAAGATCACGATTTAATCTTGAACCTTGTGTAAACTTCACGACAAAACAGATTAAATTTAATGTTATCAGTAGATGGCAATATATTACTAGAAAATGGTTACGCCAATCATGAAAAAAATAAATTTATTAAAGAATATTCCTCCAATGAAAAATATAAGGCGGGGAATTACTAGTTTAATATCCACTGACGTAAACAATATATCTGGAATAGCAACAGTGAGTTTTCGAAAACCACCTGTTAATACGTTGAATACGGAAATCCTAGAAGAAATTTCCTCCACTCTTTCATCGCTCGAAAAAGAAAAGGTCAAAGGACTCATCCTCACGTCCTCAAAAAATGGTGAGTATTTATAATGATCTATAATTCCATACCAACTGAAACCGGATATAGGAATTTTCAGTGGTGGATTGGACCTAAACGAAATATATCCACAGACAGATCAAGATAGGATGAAGAGATACTGGGCCTTGGTCAGACAAACTTGGATGAAACTCTACAGCTCCACCTATCCCACGGTAGCTGTAATAAACGGGCATTCCCCAGCTGGCGGATGTCTATTCGCTACCGCCTGTGAATACAGGGTGATGACGAAAGGTTACCGGATTGGAGGCAACGAGACCCTTGTTGGTGAGACATTTTGTTTTAACCTTTCACTTCTGTGAGAACTACCAATATTTAGAGAAATTAATATCCTTCCATAGTCTCAACTGCTTTAGGACTTCACCATTTTCAGGATTGGTGGCCCCGGTATGGTTCATGGACCGTATGAGGGACCTTATCGGCAACAGACAGACAGAACTGGCTTTCACGACTGGTCAACTTTTTACCACCGAAGAAGCACTAGCCATTGGGTTAGTGGATGAAATTGTTGAAAACAAAGATGAGGGAATTGCCAAAGCGGAAGCCTTCATCAAGAAGTTTGAAAAGATTCCTCCTCTCGCCAGGTCTCTAACTAAAACGGGAATCAGAAAAGAAATGCTGGAGAAAATGATAAGGGATGAAGAATTTGACACCGATCATTTTGTGCGACATAATACTCAACCTGATATCCAGAAGATCATTGGGGATTATATAGAAGGGATGAAGAAGAAATCTAAAACGAAACAGTAGCATAGCCATAAAAACCTTTTGCTGATATCATTGTTTGTTTGAATAAATAAAAACAGCAATTACCTGATAATAATTTTTTGAAATATGAAATGAACCTGGGTTTTTCGATTTCTGATAGAAATTCTATACTTTTGAGAGTGAATCTCGAAGGAAACGTGACTATAATCTGTAACAGTGCCGGATGATTAGGCACTTCGTAGCGCCAACTTTAAATTTCTCTCGTGTTGTTCAAAAGTTTGCGGTTTTTTAATATTGCATATAATATCTTATCACAAATGGGACGAGTAACAGATTAGTTGTATAAATATATCACAATGTTCTTGTGATGATTCATATTCCCAACTGAAATGAAGTTTTCTGGTCAACATTGAGGCCCTATTGCATGTAAATTTTCTAATCTAAGAAAATGTCTTCTACTAAAGTTGCAGTGGTGAGCGATCTTATATTTTGTTTATACTCTTACACTGATAAATCAGTGATGGAATTTTATTCAATTTTGTCTTTTATAAGTGTGCATTGAGTGGAAATAATAGACTTGATATTTCTTATCTGAATAACTGCATCCCAGTCAGTCTCAGTGATAGTAAATGGTAAATGAGATAATTCTTATCAATACTGAATATATCTACATGCACATAATTGAACGAAAACATTTTTCAACCTACGAATCATGAGAAATAAGTGATACACGTTTATTTTAATGAATGAATCTGTATACAAGAATTTTATTTTTCGTGTTCTTATTGGGTGACATTCGGGAAATATTTATTCATTGAATTTTTTTTCGATAAACTGAAATTTATAGTTAATTTATACAAAGCTTGCCATAGAAATCATGAAAACCATTAATATAATATATAATGAAAGTTATGGCAACTGAAGTTATTTGTCTATTTTTATGATTCGTTTTTGAAAATTGCTCATATGAATCATAATGGTCTCGAAAATTCAATTAATTTGGTGATTTCGGAGAATGCAATTTGTTTCTTCGTGTTAGTTCAAAGGTGTTGAAATCTAAAGGAATGTTGGAATGTGACAAAATTGATTTGAAAAAGTAATACAAAAAAAAAACAAAAATCAGGGCGTTCAGTCCATTTGAAATGAGAAAAAGTATTATTGCCAACTTCTAACCAGTTAATACGGAATTTGAAATATTCTACATGAATTGCATGGTCATTATCATACTTCTAGTCTCTAATCTTTCAATTTGAATAGCCGTAGTTTTCGAAATGCGATAACCAGCTCTCGCAAAGAATCACCTAGAATTGAAAATATTTTTCAATCAATACCGTGGAAAGAAAATACATTATTTATATACATTCAGGTCACTGGAAGCAACAAAGGAATTGGCTTTGCAATTGTCAAAGGCCTCTGCGAAAAATTCGATGGGGTTGTATATTTAACTTCAAGGGACGCATCTAGAGGAAGAGAGGCTGTGGAGAGCTTGGAAAAACTTGGGTTCACACCGCTATATTACCAATTGGATGTCACTGACCAATCCAGCATCGACAACCTCAAGGAATATTTGAAAAACACTCATGGTGGGCTGGACTTATTGGTTAACAATGCTGCAGTACGTCTGAAGGTAATATTATATATTACAATAATAGAGGCGAGTATAGTGAATCATTTATCTCCAGAGCAAAATATGAAGCTTACCAAGGTGAAGGCCGAGGAGAACTATCTCTCTCGAGAGAAACTTTATCTTTTGCTGGGGTTTATATTCTCTTTCATTTTCTTGGTTTGTAACCTACCAGAATCTGAAGAAGTAAGAATTAATATTGGAATCTATACAAGTGTAGAAGGGTAGATTTTCAATCTACCCCGAAAAATTGCTGCGTCTATTGAAAAAACATTTCTGGGTAGAACAAGTCCAATTAGTCAGCAACTTCTCGTATATCTCAAATTTTGCCTATCAAAAAAATAATAAGAACTAATATATACATATGAAAATACTTATCGTTAACGTTTCGGAAACTAAATCCGTTTCCGTTCTCAAATCTTATACGTGAATTCCTGTTTAAATGCAAATATTTCTTGTTGGCAGTCTTCATAATTGACATTTGTCGAATATTTGAAATCTAACATAACATTTTGTCCTTCAGGAGGGGCAGCCATCCGCGATCCATATCAAGCGAACTCATAGATATGCATTCTTCACCCGACAGCATGATGAAAGCAGATTACTTTAATTTTCGTTGCCTGCCATTGCTCTCCTTCGTCATAATTTTAGTGTCGTTCCATTATACTGAGTGATCTCCATCGGCAGTAAGAATGTGTTCTGATAATTCAGAACCATCTATCTGTCTGTTCCTGATGTACATCTTGTGTTTACTCTTTCGCACTTCCAATGGTCGAGACGTTTCACCGATATATTTTTGACCGCACGAACAAGGAGTAAAGTATTTGTTGTTTTGAATGTTGTTCTAACATATATTATAACAGTTGCTGATCCGTTTCATCTTTTCAGACAAACGAGAGACATAAGGTATAATGTTTGATACAGGTTGTGTATTTTGTGTAGGTTGTATGTCTTCATTGTGGACTGTGTTCGGTCGAATAGCCTTCTGGCCATCCCAAACTATAAGATTTCGGAGCAAAATGCACCCACACTGCCTCCTGAAGGACAAAAAAGACAACCCCCCCGAGTTATACGAGAAGTTGCTGACTAATTGGACTTGTTCTATCCAGAAAGAACTGTTTTTAAATAGACGCAGCAACTTTTCGGGGTAGATTAAATCTACCCTTGCCTAGATTCACGGTTTGGTCCGCCTTATTCTGCTCTCATGTCGGACATTCTGTGTGTCAGAGATGGGAATGGCTTGTTTTCTATTAGCTGGTTTGATTCGTGCATTCTATAGTGCAGGTAACCAGACTTTATTCATTTTCATGCCTTCTTCTTTTCGGTTGAAATTGTCTTTTTGTTGTGAATCTCTATCGCCTCTGTATAATCTGGGATAGAGATTGGTGATTGAATATTGAGGATTGAGGTTCTGAAGGAGTTCCTATATCTTTTTTGAACGTTTAGAAAGTTATTCTTTGCTCGTCTCCTGAGTGAACAATGCCCACTTTACAAAATCAAAGTATGCTAAAAACAAGCACATTCCGAATGATTTGGGACTAAGCGATATTTAAGCATCACGCACCATGAATATTTATGGCGCCCAACTCTTAGCACACTTCTGAAACTTCTAGGGAATGGAACCTTTTGGGAAACAGGCAGAAGAAACACTAAAAGTGAATTACTTTGGCGTTGTTAACGTTTGTGAGGCCTTGTTTCCTCTGCTCAGACAAAACGCTAGAGTAGTGAATATTTCTAGTTCATCCGGGCATCTGAGCAGAATTCCTAGGGAAAACATCAGAGCACTCCTCGGAAAACCAGAACTGACCGTCGAAGAACTGAACAGACTTATGGAAAAATTCGTCCAGTATGTATATAATTACAGTATAAATGATACAATTCGAGGTAGGTACGGCGTTTTTTCTTCATTCTGAGACTATGTCTTGAATTAAAAATTCCATGATGAATTTTTTATTATACGCATGATGCTTTGAGGTTATATCAGACATTATACTGATAAATTGATTGGTTGACCGATGTGATTCATTTTTTAGTGACACGAGTTACCACAAGAATTCATTTATTTTGGTAGCCAACGTTGTTCTCTCCTCAACGAATTTGTTTTCCTGCGGAAGATCTGTCCTGATATTCGTGATCAAGCACTCGATATATAAATAACCATAAAATAACCCCTGAATTTGAAAGAATGAGAAGAGTTCATTTTGCTTGGTTGAAATTACTTATTGTTTGCCTTTCAAAGGTATATATTCAACAATATTATGTCTGCTTTATTTCTGTCCTAAGTCATCTCTTTTTCAACATGGTGTTCATGTCATTCAAAAATATGGGGTGGTTTTTACAGGAATTGAGAAGGAATATTAAAAAAACCGTTCGATTTTAAAAGTGTGCTTGCACTCTAATTTACTAATGAAGTTCAGTGATATACATGTGTTTTTTAATATAATTATTTCGCGATGAAACATTCATAAAGCAGTATCGAACAGATCATTTCCAAGTTTACCAGACTTTTTGAACAACATACTCACTTACAGAGGAGTGTTCATCAAATTTAAAACAATATTCCTCAGGAGGCTCACCGGAAAAAAAATCACAAACAAATTTAAACAATTTTAATAGAGACATGTTATGACTTTTCCCAATATTTTTACAATCGATTCCAATGTGTATCCTAAATCAACACTGTATTACGAAATTATTATAGAAGCTGTTATTATCGTTGTAAACTGCGAGCTTTTTCAGTCATCTAGGAAGACTAAAATTTCTTTGGATACGTACTGTTTGAACGTCATTATTTTGTGGTGATTATTTTTTTCACTTGTCAAAATGTGACGTTTTTGGCATTTCAACCAATAGTAGCGGGTTATTCTATGGTTATTCTGGCCAATCATTCGGTATTATACTGATAATACTGATTATACTGATTATACTGATAAAACCGTTGTTTACCTTTGAACTGTCAAAACTATAAGGTTTACCGCGTCGATTCTATTGAACTGGCTCATATTTTTATAAATTATCATGAATGAAGAGTTACCTTATTATTAATAGTCATTCTTTTTCACTTTTTCAGCATAATAATAACATAAACAACACTTTTCAATGAACACTCAAACACGTAATTAGCTGCTCGTAACCCAACTTTATGACAGATATAGCGAACGACCGATTCAAATATTTAAGGCTTCCTTAACTCGAATGAAGATGGCGTACAATTTAGTTTTTATTGAATACAATTCATTTTTTGTTGTATGAGAAGAAACAAGTTTTATGAAGATTTTGATACAACGACATAACGAATGATTTTATGTTCCTTCTGGCGCGATTTTCATTTCATAAGAAATTTTCAATTATCAACCTTGTACAATGAGAGGTGTGACGCCATGTCTTGGTATCGTCGGCAAGCATTATCATATTCAATGCGTTAGCATCATAACTCTTCTGGATCATAGAGGGCATACATCGTTGTTTGACATTTCAAATTTGTAAAATTTTCTCCTATTCTCCGTTCCTTCTTATGTAATTGAAATACTGATCAATTAAATTGTTCTTCCTTCTATTTGTTCAAAAAATAATCTTTCCAAATACAACTCGTTCTTCAAATTTAATAAGATAAATTTTCATTTTCAAAACACTCAAACTTTTTTATTTTGAGGCAAAAGCATTCAAACAAACCGAATTAGATCGGTTTGTTTTCATACTTTTGACAAATAAAAAAGGTTTTGTGGAAAATGAAAATTTATCGATTAAATTTGAAGGACTCGTGGTATTACCTCTGAATAAATACCTGTTACGTTGGTTTTTGGGTTTGTAACCTTCCACAATCTGAAAAAATAAGAATTAATATTAGTGAGTTCGCTTGACATGGATCGCGGATGGCTGCCACTTCTGAAGGAAAAAATTTATGTCAGAGTTGAAATATACCACAAATGTCAATTACGAAGATATCCAAAAAGATATATTTGCATTTGAACAGGAATTTGATAGTCAAAAATTGAGATATACGAGAAGTTGCTGACTAATTGGACTTGTTCTATCCAGGAAGAACTGTTTTTAAATAGACGCAGCAACTTTTCGGAGTAGATTAAAAATCTGCCCTTCTACACTTGTGTAGATTCCAATAATAATTCTTATAATTTCAGATTGTGGTAGGTTACAAACCCAAAAAAAAACGTAGGAAATTATTTGGATACCTATATCATCTAAACACTTCATTTTATCTTTTGAAAGTGGTTACTTTTTTGACCCCTGATCTGTTGATTTCTAGAGATGCAAGGAAGGGAATACATGTTCAAGAAGGCTGGGGAGAAGCGACATATGTGGTTTCTAAAGTAGGCCTGTCTGCTTTGACGTTCATTCACCAGAGATTATTCGATGAAGAAGTTCCTAACCGAAACATATCGATCAACGCTGTACACCCAGGTTTCGTCAATACAGACCTTGTCGGTCGGAAAGGCCTTATGACGATCGAAGAGGGAGCCAAGGCCCCTCTGTTCTTGGCTTTGGAATCCGATTGGAAAGGAAAATACGTGTGGAGCGATTGCCAAGAAGTCGATTGGTTCGCAGAAAAAACTCCTGCCTTATACTGATATTCAATACGTCGAATTTCAGTTATTTAAGTGTACCAGACTTTCTTTTCCAATAAAGCGCTAAGTTATTGAACGTTGATATTACTGTACCCAACTGATATTTGCACTCGATGCTTGTTTCGCAAACAAGGTTAGCATCTTCAGAGGAGAAATGATACCATCCAATTTTCTTCTCCTGTAGAAATTGAAAGCTTGTTTGGTGAGCCGAAGTTGGTCCATTTGTCGGATACGTGCTTTATCAATTCATTTCTAACCATTCAAGTTATTCAAAAGAAATGAATAGTTTTGATAGTGTGGGAAAAATAACTGCTATTTAACATATAAAATCGTTTAATATTATTTTATTATGACGTGCGAGTTAATAAAAGTTCGTTCTTTCCTAAAACTGTGATCATTTGGATAGACATACGATCTTGTGGGGAAAAAAACTCCACTTATAAAAATGAGTTGTTTATTTACACATTAGATTTACATCCATGGTATTTTGTATATCTACACAAATCAATGCCGAAATTCAGGAGTACTCTTTTCACAATAATTGCTTCTTTGCAACCTGAAAAAAGTCAATAGTATCACATCAACTTTTGTTGTGGTTATTGTTGAAAAATTTTACATACCTTTGCGATTCCATACACCCCTAGAATATCTCCTTGCCCTTTCCTTCTCTTCCTGTCAAAACTTTTGCCTTTGGCATTCGATTTCCCTATATTGTTTTTACCAAGTTGTTGGAAATTTGCCCGTTCTGCTTGTTTCAATTTCTCGTTCTTCCTCTCTGTTTGGAGGAGCTTGTAGTTTTTACCTTTGTTTTTCGGAGGTTTAGCTCCTAAAAAAAATAAAAAGCGTGATTTTATGTATTGCAAATAACACATTGGTCCAAAAATTAATTCCACGTTAGCATGGATATAGACACGGCTCCTTGTTTTGAATGAAAAATAATACACTGACTACATTGTACAAAAACAAAACATTTCATGATAAAAACTAACCTAATTTGATTAGAAGATTTATTTTAGCTTCTTCCTTTTTCTGGGGATCAAATCCAGACGTGCCAAACTTGATGACTTCCTGTTTCGCATGCCTAATATTGAAATATTTTTCTTCTTTCTCCGAAGATATTTCATCGAGTTTCTTTTGAGGTTTCTTAGGATTTTTCGATTTGTACGATTCGAAAACGACCGATTGAAATTCTGCGTCAGGTTTTTTCTTCAACAAAGTCGCCCTTGATGGAATAAATCCGAGATTGGGGTCCATTTTAACGATTTAAAACACTTTTGAAATGAAAAACACTCACATGGCATGGATAAATTGTCAATAAACGCCTTTTATTTTTTGTTTACATTACTATAACCTAAAATTATAACGGAATGAAAGCCATGCTATCGTAGTCAATGCATGCTATGCTGTCGGCTGTCGTTCTACTACTGTATAATGCAATGTTGCCAACTGGATTTAGTGTTGTCACGTGTTGTTGTCGGATACTGTTTAGTGTCGAGATCCGTTAGTCCACGCAGATTGGCAAAAATCGACAACCGTGAGATGGCGCTGTCAAATCCAAGGTAGCTTCACTTTGGGGTGATAAACAAACTTGAGATGATGAGAAAAACCTGATTTTACTTTTGCTACGAAACCTTTTTCTGTACTTGCACTTTGTATAATTTTTAAGATATATTACTGAGTATTTTGAAGAAACCTTATAGATATTCTAGAAAAAAGCTGAAGAAATAAGTTGGGTACTCCTGAATTCGAGTAACCTTATCCACTTAGTTATGCATTGTTCGATAAGTGAATCCACCTTCAATACTATGATATATATATATTTGGTAATTGGTATACAATAATAATCCTCAACCTCAAACCTCCAAGGGGCGACGCCATCTGCTGATGAGACCTGATGGGCCGAAACAGCTATCTGGCATTTGATTTGTGAATGCAATCATTTCGAACGTGGAAATTCTGATTTCTGTGAAGGGTTGCAGCTTTCTGCAAGTTGACCGAAGTCGATTCTCGATCTCGGTGGGTAATATGTTACGTCTTTGCCGTACGATGGCCCGCTGTAGGAGGTCTTCTCTGCTTACTGCAGTAGGAGTTTGAGACTTTAGTCGTCATCCATCAAATGGCGTTGCCCCTTGGAGGTTTACACCATCTGCACCAGTATAAGTTGTAGACTGGTAGTGTTTGTTCAGATTGAGGGATCTATTGAAATGAAACCACGAGAAAATGTAAATAAATAATAATAATGTTTATTCATCTGTTGTTTACAAAATAGAATTAACATCTTGAATTTAATGATGAATAAATTGCAAATCCACTGAGGTTTACCCTGTGTGTGGTAAAAAAATAAGAACAAGAATAAAATAACCCTACATTCAACATAATCACATACAAATATGAAACTTAAAAAGGTTCACAAATACCTATGACAATTAAGTACTAACAGTGTAATCAACATCGCATATATAAAAAATACTAATACTATGGAAATTTGAAAGGCTTATAAATACGAATAACCTTAAATGTTACAAACAGGAAAATTATAATATCTCATACATAAAATACTAATGTTGCAGAAATTTAAAAGGATTTTAGGGAACATAAAATAACACATACGTAAGCACATATGATTCAGATGTAAAAACTCTATATAAGATAATTTTGTATAATTTAGGTGAGTACCTCGAGCATATTCAGGTGGGTTCGCGATACTCCTCCCCATCCCAAGATCCCATAATTCCTATGTGATTCAACCAAACTTTGATAGGATACATCGCAACTTCTTGACCAGGTAAGTAATGTGCTCATCCCATCTCAGATAGGGGTCTAGTATAATTCCTAAATATTAGATTTTTTTTCGGACCTAATTACATGATTTTTCTGAATGTTTATATCGAAAGTTGGTAATGAAGTTTCTCGACAGCTGAAAGGTAAGTAGTAGGTTTTATCGAAATTTATAGAGAGAAGTCTACTATCTAGCCCATCTTTCAAGTTGCTCTAATCATTTTCAGATTTTGTTTTCAAATCATACCAATAATCCCCAGTAAAAATGGTGACGGTGTCATCTCAAAACTGAGGATTTTGCCGTTTTGTAAGAAAAGATTGTTCGAATAAATTGTGAACAAAAAGGGTCCTAATACTGTTCCCAGAGGTACTCCACAAGTAATAGTCTCTCCGAACTCGTTTCACTTTCAATTCTGACTTTTTGTTTTCAATTAGTTAGGTAATCTGCGAGTAAATCATTTGCTTTACCTCTTAACCAATATCATACAAGGTTTCGAGGAGTATCCACTTATATAATTTGACAGTAGTTTCAATGATTCTGCTTCTAAGCCGTCATATCCAGGAGTTTTTTGTTTTTTAATTGCCGAATAGTGTTTATAACTTCTGTTTTGTTGGTTGGTTCGAAAAAAATAGAATTCATTGTTTCGGTTTTTTACTTTTGTAGTACGGATTTTTACTGATAGTTTTTGCTAAAACCTTTCTGAGATGTGGATAAAAGGTAAGTTGTTGAACAATTCAGTTTTTTCCTTAATTCCAGTTATCGAATCGCCATTTTCGTTTTCAATTTCACCTATTTGTTTATAATTTGAAATATGCAAAATTTCTGTTTTCCAAATTTATAATGGTTACTTTTTGTTTGTTTAATTGAATATTCGATTTTTCTCTTCATTTCTAGTACTCGGTTTTATCGTATCATTATTAGGGTCAAGCTTCCATTCACGGTATTTATCGTTTTTTTTTGTTCACGGATCTAACAAGTGAGTTGGTCATCCAATTCTCCTTTTTTTGTTCTGTACATTTCAACTTGATACGTTTTTGATTTTTCGATACACTCGCTTATGATTTTGACAAATTCATTAGCTCTAGAATCAAAATTGTTTTGTTGTGAGAAGACTTCCACCCAATTTACTCTTTGGATCAACTCGCTCAAGACTGTTTTGTCAATTCTTTCAAAATATTTTTTGTTACTGTGATTTTTATTTTCTATCTTTCCTGGTAATACGATTTGCAGTAATATTGTGTAATGATCTGTTATATCTGTCTCTATTGTAATGAGCAATATTGTATCGTAGTTGTTATTTTTGCATTAAATAAATATATGGTCAAGACATGTTGCAGAGGTCTTTTTATCTCTCGTAGGTGTAATAATTGCAGAATGATAACCATATTCACTAATAGATCCAAGTAATTTTTTGCTATTTCATTATTTGCTACTATATCAATGTTGATGTCCCCTAGAAAAATATTGTAATTTGAGGAATCAATATCTTCATTCATTATAATATCCAACCGATTTAGAAAACCATCCACATCTCCTGATGGAGATCTATAAAAAGCATTTAGACATAAAGTGTTGCTCTCACATTTAATCTTCATTCTGATCAAACTACTAACATATGGAAATATGTTACGAATACATTTTGAAATTTGTTAAGACGATTTGCATCTCAATTCGAATAAAAGTTTTGTTATATTGTATATCGTCCTGTTAAAGAAATATTTGAACGAAAACTTGTATAACGATCTGTAGACCAAATGAGAGAACAAATAGTGGCGATTTCCCTTGCTTCAGAAGTTATCACCTTTCAAATTTGGGAAGGAGACATTTCACCCTTTTTGCACATCAAAACCAGTGAAGCCAACGTTACTTATCACTTTTACACCTTCTTCAACCTGCTTGATCTATTTTTCCTGCAAATATTTCCTCATCACATGAAAAAAGTCTGTTTGGAATTTCTTGACGTACTACTCAGGAAATTAAATGTTTATAGTCGACCGATACTTTTTGATTTGAGCAGTCAACAATATAAGCAAAATCTAATGTCACATTCATGGTTATCGAAATCAAATGAAGAGAACACAGGTATGGGGAATCCGCCCGGCATTTTACAAAAATAATATAGGCTGTCAATCGGTAATCGTTCCAAAGTGGAGGTAGGTATAGCCAGTCGGCTGTTCATACATTTCCTAGGAAATTTGTAACTCTTTGCGTTGCAAACGCCATCTGAACTGACTTAATAGAAGAAGTCCGATGCCTATTATCATAGGAGGCATGTGTCGACAATTTTATCCCATACTTTTACAGGTACAAGTCCCCAACACCATAGTTTTCATGCTTCTCAAATAGATAGGTTTTCACAGTCAACGGTAGGCAGAACACATTCACTATAGTATAGTTATGATTGATTCACCCATCGGAAGATGGAAGTAGTACTCACTAGTGATTGAACTGAACATGTAAATTGAAAAGATTTCACATAGATCCATATAAGCCGCCATCTTAACTATAGAATCTCTTGAATCTCCTCCAAGCTTCTACCGCTCGTCTCAATCAGGCAGAACCTACAGAACACTAGACTGAAGAAAGTGAAACCTGCACACACTGTAAAGGTCTGTGCGATACCGAAAGACTTGAAGAAAAACTCCACGTATTTGGTGACCAGAAAGTTCATAACGAAGTTGAAGCTCAGTGCTAAAATAGCAGCCTGACCCTTAACTTTGGACGGAAATATCTCCCCCACGATGATGAAGGGTAGGAAGGCCAAACCGCAAGTGTAGAAGCAAAAAACACCACCCAAAGCAGCTATGGGTAGTAAATTCAACCCAGACATGTCTTTACCTTGGTCTCGCAAGTACATGTAAACCACAAGAACGATTTCCGATGCCATAATCCCGGAGGATGACAAATACATGGTCTTTTTTCTGCCGAGCCTGTCCACTAGGACTGGACCTAGGAAACTGCTCAAGAAAGAGATTCCGCCAACTATTATGGTGCTCGTATCTGCGGGTATTGAGGTGCCTATTTCCTCGAAGAGTGTTTGGCTATAGAATGAGGCCAGAGTAGCACCGCAAGATTGATGGAACATCAGCAAAGCGATGACTATGGCGAATGCTTTCGTTAGGCGTCTGTTTCTGAAGATGTCGAGGAAGTTTCCTTTGCCGTCTGCGTCTATCTTGGCTTTGATGGTTTGCAGTTCCATTTCGGTGATCTCTTTGCTTGCTCGGCCTGAAATGAATATAATCGATGAGTTGTTAGGTTCTTTTGGCAAGAAAAGATCTGGTGGATTCAGAGGATTTGAATTCATATACTACTGATATTGATATTTTGATTACCTCTCAGCCTCCTAAGAACCTTTCTCGCAGCATCCGTATCTTGGTTGTTCAGGAAGTAGTGGGGGCATTCCTCACCGACAAGGAAAAACAGAACCAGGAACTCTGCTGCAATGATTGCTATCACTAAGTTGAATGCCATCGTACTGACGTAAGGCCCCAGCGAATAGGAGAATAACACTCCGAAGGATCCAGCTATGGAGTAGTAACAACCCAGGGCACCTCTGGAATGAGTTAAAACTTGTGAATTATTGACTCACGAAAATTTCACTTGGAGTTTTGTCTCGATACTTGATATGGTTCCACAGTATTTTTCAGTCTAAACGAAACATGATATCTATATGTTAGCTGGCGCGTAGTCTGAACAAACATTCTTGAAAACTAACTAGAAAGTCAGAAAAAAGACAGGTGTTGATACATGAGGCATTTTCTCGAGAAAGAAAAAAGGTTAGGTTAGGTGTGCATAAGTGTCGTTTGGTTTTGGATATACTCTTATTTGGAAACTAAGAAAATATGGAATGGGAGCAATGCAAGGTAGACAGAGGTCCAACTCTGGTATGTGAATTTGGATGCGTGTTGACGTAAATAACCATTGTATACATTTCTGGGAAGAGAAGCCATAATTTTTTATGTAGCGAGAAAAGTAACCCTTTTTCCTTCGAATACACAAACACTATATCACATATTGGGGGATCTACTGAGTCTTTCAAGTACCTAGAAGTTATTGAGATGGAATTAGGGCGGCCAATAATATATATATATATATATATATATATATATATATATATATATATATGTAGTCGAAACGCAAGAACGGGCGACATTAGAATATACGAAATCAGTGCATGAAATGCCGACAATTTGATATGGTCCGTATAAGACTGCCTTTAGTATGAATTTTTGAAATATTCTCAAAGATGGCGTTAGCGATATAATTATTATTGAAATCTTCAATTTTCTTTCATTCTCTACATCGAAAACACGTTTTTGAAGTTGAGTGTTGTTTCCAACATATAGAAGAGTGCTTTATTTGATTAAAATCTCACTCTTGAAAGGTATAATAATGTTCAGTGTACCTACAAAGTGTACCGGCAAAGCATAGATATTTCGCAACCCAAAGAAATGAACTCGTTGGCGATAGAAAAAATATGCATGTGAAAACTGCGTCATGACCTGATAGCTCAGTGTAATAATTCTGCTGGGGAGATATATAGTGAATAAATCAATACAAATATAAGGCCATCAAACGCTTATTCGTTGTATGGAAAAGTCTAATTTTGTGGCTGGTTGTTTTATAAGTATAGGTATCATCTTGAACAATGAAACCGTCAAATAAATGATCCAAAAGAATTTAATCAAATGCGGCACTCATATTCAAATGAAAGATTGAAATGGATTTTGGTCACGGAATAAAAGTTTAAAATTTTGATGCAAAAGATTGATATGGTGACAAAAAACTGAAATGTCGAGATTCTCTTTAGTCTCTAGAGACGTGGGTGGTTTTTAATGCGCTTTATTTGCTAGATTCTTCGAAGCTTTTCTCGCTTGCTTTTAAATTTAATTCGGTTCTAAATTACCTCACTGTAGTCCTCGAGGACCAGATTCACCGTTGAGTCCCGTGCCTGTAATCATTTTAGCTGGGTAATGGTTTTTTATTACTAAATGCAGTAACACGTAGGTGAAGTTTTCATTTACTTTTATTGATTTTATTGAAAATCTGTGTTATTATATTAGAACGTTTTGAATCATCAGCAACCCCTTTCAAATAACCCTGAGATTGAACCATTACCGCTTGATATCTCTTAGAACAAATTACAATTTTTTAGGAGCCAACAGATAAATATTATAACTTTAATCTTTCTAAACAGTTAATTCACCACTCAAAAATTCTACATTCAGTGATTTAATTAATTTTAAATGATGAGCCATTACCTAACAGCTGTCAAATACGTAACGCACGATTTAAAATAGTGGGAGTGGAAAAAATGCATATCTGCTTACTCGGAATATGGAAATATTGGCATGGATAACTCATTTTCTCTTCAACTATCAAAAAAAGAAACTTTCACAAATGTGAAAACGATCACGCTTATGAATACTTGTCAATTTATGATCTCAAAGTTATCGATAAAATGTCATCTTTTAAATACTAAAGGCACCAGCCTACTAGTTCAAAATAATTTCGTTATATGACACAAATGCATAAAAATGTTTTTTACGCGAAATGTTCAATCTTAATATATGAAGCGGCATGTCCGAATTAATAATTTCTTTCCCAGTGTCCCTCCCTATGGAAGTTGTTAACTACTCTGAACTGGAGTAAAAATAGATTAGCTACAGCGTACAGCGAGTATAACTCAGAAATAATGATAAACATTTATAAGAGTTCATTGCATTGAAATAAGTATATGGTATAACTTTCTACTTCAGCATGCTTTAAACAAATGACAAGTAAACGATGCACTTGCGGGACGTTGGCTATGCCTTCGGTATAAGGACTAGAAAAAATTTTCTTTGTTTTGTGCTGTGAACTGTGGTCATCCATTACGGAACGGATTTACTACATTTCAGTTATATGTTCGGACGAGCCGCTTCATATAATCACGATTAAACTTCACTGGTTAGTTCGTTCAGGGCCAATTGCACCACTTGACTTCAATTATTGTGGTTTATCTCAATTAGGTTTTGTTGCTATGGATATGCCAATCAGATTCCTTTTTCCTTGGTGATTAAACCTAGCTCAGTTCAAACCTCCATTGAATAGAGTGGTACAATTGGCCCTTAAAAGGATAATTTTGCGTTCTTATTTTCATTTGAAATTTCTTACTGAATTTTGACAAATTCAGTATGACAATTGAGATAACTATTATTGAAATATGACAAAAACACGCTGCGGTTCAAAAAGAACCGTTTCTCATTGACGTAAATATTAATAATTATGGAAACTCAACTTTTATCTGAATTTGAAAAAACTAGTGACAAAGTGGTATCACACCAAACGTAGTAATCGTACTTTTCAACCCTGCCTTAGCTTGTGTGGCACTACAGAACTCTGTTCTAATAAACTACGTTTTCATAAACATGGGATCGATCGCTACCCTTCCCATAACGCGATCGGTCGTATGTTAGATTTTATCTAACATTCAGAAACAAACAAAAATCATATATTCAACTTTTATTGGCATAGTAATGAATATTTTTTTCACTCGTTAAGAATCGTCTCTTTCACCCGAGCAATGAAAACATACCGAGTAATAAAAAGTATTCCTCTGAAACAATGTAAAATCCACAGGGGTGAAAGGTCGCGCCGTTAGATTTATTTTCATCAACAGTATTGACAACGTGTTAGATGAACACTAAGTTATGAAAATTTTTCAGAAGTTAAAGGGTTCATCTTGACCTTGAACCATAGCTGTACGCTCCGAATATGTCCATTAGAGCATTTTTGGAAGGAAATGAATTTTGATGCAGTGTAGTCAAAACTAAGGCCAAAATTTAAAATTGTTAGATTTTTCTTAACAGCGCGACCGATGGAAGGATAACGCAGAATAGCACTGTACTGAACATATACAAATTCACGAAATCGAAAACTAAGTTTAATGCTCTCAAGTGACAGAAAACGTATGCAAATTCTGTCATATTCTTTCTTGAACTTAGTTTATCGATTTCGTGAATTTGGGCCACAGTGTTTAACCAAAAACGTATTTCAATGAACCATTCGGTATATCCCTATAATATTCCGTTCGAATATCCGGAGAATATACAGAATCGTATCAATATATTCTGACTATGTTCAAAATATACTCAGTTTTGAATATCCCAATAGAATGCTCTGAGAATGATCCCAGAATATTCTGATCCTACAACAAATATTCTAAGAACATACATTTCGATATGTTCCTAATATATTTTCTTCGAATATTTTGAGAATATATGGAATCGTATCAAAATATATTTTTTGTATTCCATAATAGCTCTTAGTTCTTTCCTCCATCATCAGACAAAATATTTACATTTGTAGGATGAAAAATGTGCCAAGTTGACAGCCAGGAACTCTTGTCCAAATAATATGAATTGTTATTGAAGGTCATTGTTTATATGTTATTAGAGAATATTATATGATTCTTCGTATATTCGAGAGATATTCTCAGAATATCTGAAATAGCCCATTTAGAATATACATAGTAAAAGCCTAGAATATTTGAATCATGTTATGATAAAATGTTCTGAGAATATTCAAGTATGCTCGAATGACATTTTGCTGTCTGGGATGTTCGATACTACTTCACGATTTGAAAGTTTGAGTTCTTCAGTTGTTCAGTGGTATAACATAGATTAAAAATTGCAGAAAAACCCAAAAGAAATACATTTCGACACAATAGAACATTTGACAATTTTGTTTCGGATTTCACAACGAACACTGAGCATATACCACCACGCACAAGCTGAAATGATTTCAGTTTCTGTGGTCCCCCTGTTTATTCATAAATCAAATGAATTGTTATATTTTTTTCATAGATACAGATGACTTGTGTAAATTTGTTAATGCTGAAATGAATGAATGAATACATTAAAAATTGACTCTGCGCCAAGATGAAATGGATAAGAGGATTCGTTGTAGGTACCCATTATATAGCTATAAATAAAATTTATAGGATTGAATATGTAAGACATTTCTTATTCGCATTCAAGTTTATCATGGAGTGTACTATTTGGGAAAATAAAATAGTTTCTCTATATTGGTGTTGTCATTCGCGACTACTTATAGCAAAGTATCTTGGAAGAACGCGTGTACTTCCATTCCAAGAACATTGAACAAAATTACAGATGATGGTCCTTTCCCTATACTGCAATGTTTATCCTGTCAACTGACGTCACCGGTCACCGCGATACCTTCCGTAGTTCATTTTTATATTTCGTGACGAAGTTGAGTTGATATGATGAAGTTTAAACTAATCTAACGAACCTCAGTTTGATTCGACTAATATTCAGTCTGGTTTTTCCGCTTGCCATTTCTTTGGTGCGTTTTTCTTTGTGAAATATAATTTGTGCTTTCAACTTATAACTCAATGTGATCCCAGTATATGAGAGTTTTTATACTGAATACTGACATGATTCAACAACAATATCAATTACAAAACGTTTGTAAACTCGAAGAATATTTTTTTGGTTGTTACGTCACTGGCAGGATAATAAAATTGGCGAATCGGGTTGTCCTCTGACAACAATACACTGAGGCTGGATTCAGACAGATCCGAAATCCGATGTTACGACGATCCGACAGCTTTCTGGTTGGTCTTGATTCAAATTTAGACCAATCAGAAAGCTGTCGGATTGTCGTACCATCGGATTTCGGATCTGTCTCAATCGGGTGCGTTGCGTTCTACAAACATTTCGTTCTACCCATAGTCTCCGAACATACTTTTGCAAAATTCACCGAATATTCTGAAATTTTTTATTAACCCAACCTAACCAAATCTCACTAACCTGGCCCAACCTAACACATTCATTGTGGGCCTATCTACAAGAAGGATGATTATTGCATGAGTTGAATCATTCGGGTATGTTCGAAGACTGTGGATAGAACGAAATGTGGGTAGAACGAGATGCTCCCTCTGAATCCAGCCTGAAACCGAGGTGTCAATTCTTGAAGCACACGTTTGCCGAACGTATACATTGTTGCTAGGCAGAGACCAATCAGATCTGGTGCGCTGCGTTCTACCCACATTTCGTTCTACTTACATTTCATTCTACCATTCTACCCTCACTCTCCGAACATAGCCGAACGATGCGCGGTTGACAAATTCACCGAATATTCTGCAATTTCCTGTTAACCCAATCTGACCTAACCTAACCTAGAAGGATGAATTTTCCAACAGCGCATCGTTCGGCTATGTTCGGAGAGTGTGGGTAGAACGAAATGTGGGCAGAACAAAATGTGGGTAGAACGAAATGTGGGTAGAACAAGATGCTCCCATCAGGGTGGTCTATTCTTGAACCACACGTTCATTCAACGTATACGTTGTTGCTAGGCAGAGACCAATCAGATTTGTCACAGCTTAGCGACAGCGTATTCGCAGAATTGCGAGTGTTTCAAGAATAGGGCCCCTGTCGCAGAACTGCGAGAGATTCAAAAATATAGGGACCTGCCTTCCGGCCCAAGCTTTATCTGAGAGCGCTTTTGATAGGCTTATTGCGAATCCTTTCGTAAAACCCGCTTTACAGTTCGCAATACTTATGGGTAGTTGCACCAAGCCATTTAACGGAGGTTAATTGTTAAACTTAGATCAACCTTGGACATTTATCCATATTTATTCAAAGTTTAACATTCAACCTCCGTTAAGAGGCTTGGTGCAACTGCCCATTATGGCGGCATTTCATTGCAGCAACTTTTATGGGCGGCAATTATTATTGCAGATCTACTTTACACTTTGAAATAAAAATTCTTTCTGTCAAAAAAGATCTGTCATCAATCAGGCCCACCAATTTTCCAGGTAAACACAAAATAATAATTCAAAATTGTACCTACTTCTTCAAATAATATAGGTAAAATGGACTTGATATTCTGTCAAAGAAGCAAAAAAGATGGTAAGTTGAACCCTAGCTAACCCAAACTAGAGGCAACATGGGACTTTTTTCATTTTTTTTGAAACTGTTGGTTATATCTAGTAACATTTAATGGAGTTGGCAATATCAAAAGTAACCAAAATATCACTAGAATTGCACTGGCCATAAGTTTTGCGGCAATAAATTATAGGTCCGAACCACAGAACTCATAATTATAACTAGAAAGGGTTTCATGCATCGTCGACTAACGTAAACTTGACAAATCATGGGCATTCGCAAAGGGGACAACTTGCACCAAGTAAACACATACGTCATTCCTTGTTATTCCAAGAGGAAATGATAGAAATCTAGGACGTATGTCTGTTAAGGTTACTAGTTTGTTTGTAAATAGAGCGGCGTTGTCAGTTTAATTTTTTTCTGATTCGGATATTGGACGCTGTGACTATAGTAAATATAAATATTGGATATTTATTATTCATCGATTATATTGTGCATAGACAAGAGTTATAGGTAAATTGGTAATATTGTGTACATTACCCGTTCGATACGATGAAGTTTTTGTTGAGGATTGTGGTAATTCCTGGAGAAAGGGGAAGAAAAAAGAAAACGTTACTTTCCATAAACGAGTTCTTGAAAAACCTGTTGAAAGTGTCTCTAGAATAAAGAAAACGTTTTCAGCTTTTAGAAAGTGGTTTCGTAAATCAGGAAGTGATCTACATTTGGAGTGGCCTCAACCACAGCATTACAAAATCGAAATCCGCACTGAACATGTTCATTTTTCAATTCGAATCAATTCATACTGAAGCTTATACCATTAGATTTGGGGAAAGTGGTCTAGACCCGGTCTGGCGTCCTTCAACATTAAAAAAAACATTTTTTCAATGTAATTTTCATTGTTGTAGTAGGATATAGGAATAACTTTTTGGTGTGATTCAAGATCTCATTTCGTATCTTCTATTCAAGCATTTTTTTATTATAAAACGTCTATGGATAAAACGAGATTTTTACTGTTCTGTGATGTTCCATTCGAAACTGAAATTTCCAGTTTTTAAAAACCAACCCATTGCCCATCCCCAAGTTACGCACGTTATATTTTGCGCCGCTACTGTGAAGAGGACATTTACAGTGTTGCAGGCTATGCATGATTTACACTTCCATCCATCCGCCATATTTGAAACGCATTCTAGTTATAATTATGAGTTCTGTGGTCCGAACCCGTTTTCTGCAACTGCAATAATCATTGCAACAGTTGTTCGAAGAATTCTTACAGCGCAATACTTTCAGTACTTGCGAACTGTAAAGCGGCCCAGAAATCGTGCAACTTTTTGTATATTCATCCTTTTATATAGTATATAGTGTTAAAAAAAGACAGTCACATTCTTCACGAGTTCTGCCAAAAGAATTCGCTATCAACATCACATTTATATAATATGTGCTTTGTGAATATATTTGTAAAATTTAAACTTCCCGCTGGTCCTAATCGTTTTTTGTTTATGGTGTGCTGTTAATTTTCGCTCAACACATTCAAGTGATTCGGTCAATGAGCTTTGGTTTCGGACAATTAAAAAAAAGTAGTTTAACAAGTGCGGAAAGTGATATGTACTTTTCCGCACGCGATTGCAGATGGCCGAACGACGCGTTAGGTAGCAGAGTTCGGCCAGTAATCGCGTGCGGAAAAGTCAATTCACGCACGTGTTAGATTCACTATTTTTTTCTACAAGGTTGCAGAAAGAACCCCAAAGTTAATGTAATAGTATATTACGTGACAAGTGGGATATTGACATAATTAGCGCACGCATGTGAGGATTGCACGACGAAGCCGTAGGCTGAGTCGTGTAATCACATGAGTGAGTTAATCGTTCATAATGTAGTATACCAAGATTACCAAGTGTTGTGTACCAAATTTTATCTACAACTCATGACAGTTTTCTGATAAATGAAAACACATGTTGCCTGTGATCATTGTTGTGACCGTAGCAACGGTAGGTATAAGCCGTTTATTGATGTCAAACTAAATTGTCAGATCGATATACAGAACCATCATTAAGTTTCCCGAATGAAAATGTATTCAAATGAAGATGATCTACCACCCGATATTGAAAATGCACAAGTGTTAATTTCAAATCTGATTCCTTTCCTATTTGAATTTTTTGTAATCATTCAATAAACGATTTATTTTGGTTACCGCACTAATAGATTAAAAAAGCACTAGTGCGGTAATAAACGTCATTATGACATTCAAAAAAGTGACAAATCATAAACATTACTCAACAGTTGTAGATAAAGTAACTTTCAACTCTTAAATTAGTGCGGAAGAGTTGAGTTTTCCGTACGCTAGTAGAAAAAAGATTCATGAGCAATGAAGAGAAATTTGATAATGCATAAACATTAGGCTTGTTCGACTTTAAAATGGGATTGATTCTGCAAGATCTCCAAGCAGTGATAGATTTATCAATGAAACACGGATGGACGACTCGTTCCGATCGATTTGGAGCCGGTGGAGACAATGTCGAACAAATCTATCGTGAAAGTGAAAGCTGAAAAAAATCTCGAAATTAAAAGCATTGAAGTTTCAAAAAAATGTATATTACATCTGATGAGATCATGGAAGATAGGATACCTTATCAATATCAAATTCAGTTCGTTAACAAAATATTGAAACTCTTCGAACAGTAAGAAAGAATATAGGCTTCACACATTGGATGTTAGATTTTTATTCGAAATAATCACTTCAAAGGATTGAATGAGTGAATAGGAAGTCAACTTTTGATGTTAAGGAAACTATCATTTAATGTATATTCTAAAGTTCATCATGGCCAATAATGATGAGTTTTCAAAAAGAGAACAGGATTTCAATTGTAAATAAACATAATAGTGGAGTGCCGTAAGGCGTAAAAATTGTGAAATCTCGGAATCCAAGGCAGGTCAATGAATCTTCATAACTATTGGACTGCATTGTTGAAAGCTCAAATAAAAAAGATTAAAAAACAAAAAATGTGCGATCTTGATTGATTACAACAATATTAAACAATTTACCAAAAAAAAATCAGAACAAGGAGAAAAATGTTTAAAGCAAAGATTTATACAAAATGAATAAATAATATTTGCATAGAAACTTTAATGTTAATTCGTGTAAACGATGAGTTTTGGAACCTTTGGTGTAAAAGTTGAAAACTTTTCCTAGAGATCAATTACCCTAACACCAAACTGTTATTTTTGCACTCGACGCGCGTTTCGCTAACAAGGTTAGCATCTTCAGGAGAAGAAAATTGATACTAAATCTAGAGCTGAGGTTAGTTATTTATATACCTAAAGTTTTCCGGTCCGATATGGACTTCGTTTGTTACTGTTGATTATTCTAATTAATTTCTCGGTCAGTTCATTACCGAGAAATTAATTAGAATAATTAACAGTAACAAACGAAGTCCATATCGGACCGGAAAACTTTCGGTATATAAATAACTAACCTCAGCTCTAGATTTAGTATCAATTTTCTTCTCCTGAAGATGCTAACCTTGTCAGCGAAACGCGCGTCGAGTGCAAAAATATCAGTTTGGTGTTAGGGTAATTCGTTTATGTTTCGAGAAAAAAACTTTTGCAGTAAAATAATTATCATTATAAACTATATACAGTGGCTTTTTTCAATGTCCCCAACCCTTTCATTTTTGAACGGGTCAACTGAAAAAATTGAAAGTTGGGAAAATGAGTTTGATGCATGATTACTATATTTCGGAGTGAAATTGACAGCTGGAGATTTCGAGATAGCGACTGTGCGACAACTGAAAAAAAAATTGAAAGGGGGTGCTTGTGACACATTCTTTTGAAGGTGCTGACAAATACTGTACAACTCTAGAAAATTGAGTCGATAGTTTCACCTACTACAAAATGGCGAAACATGTGAAAATTGCCTGAATACATCGACTTTTAACTTCATAATTTGAGGAAATGAGCAGAGTTCAGTTCAGATGTTCCAGTTCAAGAAGTTCAAGGCTACCATTACGAGCATCTTCTGAACCAAACTCAGAGCTTATTTCTTCTAATTATGAAGTTGAACTTCGATGTATTCGGGCATTTATCAAATGTTCTGCCAGTTTGGTGGTGATATAGACTCAATATTCTGGGGTTGTACAGTATTCATAAGCAACTTCAAAAGGATGTGTCACAAGATCGCCTTTTCAGTTTTTTTCAGATCACCTACAGTCGCCATCTTAAGATTTACATCTATTAAATTCACCCCAAACTATAGTATTCATGCATCAATTTAATTATCCTGACTTTCATTTTTTTTAATTGACCCATTCAAAAAATAGAAGGGGTAAGGGCATTGAAGAAAGCCACTGTATATAGTTTATATTAATATATGAAAATTTTATTTTTTTCACTCTTCTATTTGAGCATTCAACAGTGCAGTCCAACAGTTTTTATGAAGATTCATCAACCTGCTCTGGATTCCGAGGTATAAATATTACGGCGCTCCACAATTATTAGATGACTGTCTGAATGAATAAAAACCTGATATCAAAGTTAGAAGAAATCCCCCAGAAAAGTTAGCAGCATACAAGATGCAATTCTTCATTTCTGTAGAGTTGTTACTACAAGCTCATAACACTTTTTAGGTCGAAGGACCCATCATAAATCATGTCCAGAACGATACTGCTATAAAAACAATAACTTCAGCCGTCAGTTTTCAGTAAAATACGACTATAAACAGGCAAAAATATTCCACCAAAAAGGGAAGATACTGCCAAATTTTCATACTGCTTCCTTCGATATGATATCTCAACAGAAAAAACCCAGTCCAGTACAAAATTAATGTTACTGAAAACAGTTTGGCAATTTTCTTAACAAAAAACTCAATGGCTTTCGATCCCATCATTTTTTTACCGGTAATATGTTCTTAGTTATTAGTTCTTCAGGAAGTATCAGCCATATAAGAATAATCGACCATAACATTCTTGTTTATAGTGCATAAAATAATATAATAATGAGTTTATTTATCTATAAAGCTACTGAATACAATTATCTTATAACATGGAATGTAAATTTTGATTATGAACATTAAAAATACAATGGAATATATTATTTTCACAAGTACACTCTGTATGAAATTCAATAAAATCAATGAATAAATGTAAAAATCATTATTTCTCTCTATGATATTTATTCTGGAGACGAAAAATCCAAATTGTTCAGAAGTCAATTTTCGTTTTGACAAAATTTGTACACATTTTTCGAAAATTTGTTAAACTTCCACAATTTTTCATTTCTATCGGCAATTCATTGAAAGTTTTCAAGCCAAAATAGTTGATTTTGCCCAAAATTTGTATTATACCTTTTCAATTTAATATCATTGGAATTCCTTGTATTATAATTTGTGTTGTAGTTAGTAAGTTCCAAGTTGTCTTTCAGGTATTTTGGAAGCATGTTATTTTTCAATTTATATAAAAATATATAAGTATTCAGATATAATCTCTGTTTAACACTCAAAATTTCAAGGGACTCATGCATCCATAATACTTTAGTATAAATATCTTTATTTAAAACTACTCTCAAAGCCCTGTCCTGTAATTTCTGTAAAATTTCCATCTGAGTTTTATTCAGAGTGAATAATATTGTTGAACAATATTGAAAATGGGGTTCTATTATAGATCTAAATATTTTGAATTTTGTTTCATTTGTTAGGTGTTTTCCAATTCTTGATAATAATCCAGTTTTTCTAGCTATTTTTCCTGAAATATATGTAAGATGCTCATTAAAATTTAGTGAATTATCTAACAACACACCTAGATATTTGAATTCAGAAACAATTTCAATTTTTTCATTGTCAATAAAAAGAGATCTTGAATTTTTTACTGGTCTATTTTAAAGAAGCATGAATTTTGATTTACCTGGGTTCAGTTTAAGTTTATTGAAATTCAACCAGTTTTCCATATATTTAACATCTTTCTCTAAAGAATTTATTATTTCATCTATTGATTTTCCAGTAACATATATTAAGGTGTCATCATATTGTACTACTGAAAACTGACGGCATGGTGCTAGAAGTTTCAAACAGCATTGTTCTGAACATGAATCATGCATGATGATTCGACCCCCTAAAAGGGCATTATGGGCTTGTCTATTAATCTCTGCAACGGCTACGAACTTTGACGTTTTGTGTATTTGTAGTCATGCTGTAGGTGGCTTCGAAGAACTGAAACGCTTTTACTTCTCAATTCAGGAACAGTTCCAATGGCCTTTTCCAGTTCAGTTTTGGACGGATACTTGGTACTTGTTGTGCCTTCATAATAGTCACGAAAATACTCGCGGCATTTAATTTTCTGGGGAGTACTCCAGCTCTTCTTTTGACTTCTTGGTCCTGGAAAGAAAGAAGTCAAATATGTCGAAAATCAGGTTAATTAAAAAAAATATTTAGTAGCAGATTTTGGATAAAACACTCATATTTTCGTTTTTGCTAGTGGTAAAGTATATAATTGACTTGAGTTCATTTAACAAAGGTGAAAGACCTGTTCAAAGAACTGTATAAACCTGAGGAAAAAAAAATTAAGTGAATACATATTTCCAAATTTATATTCTTCTTTGACAAACACTCCTACGAGTGGGCCAAGAAGGCAGTATTGTGGGTGAGAGTTGGCTAATTATCTTGGGTACCAAAGTTCTCGGGGAGTCTTTTCGATTTAACGGCAGCACATTTGCTATCCCAACTGTAGGTAAACCCAGAAAAACCCAGTGCTACCAGGTTGGCTGGTCTGTTCGATCAAGGGATTCCAGCTCAGAACTGGTATCTAGGTAACAGAGATTTGTAAATTGCACCGTCTCAGCGAGAAAATATTATATTCAACAATATCCACTTATAAATTTTCTAGACATACTCTGGAGCACCATAATATTATGAATTAAATGATTCTCTGCATAACACTTGTTCAATTTGACAGAATTTTAGGATTTTGAACTTTCTTACTCGATTTTCTTTCCATATCGGATCTAATCCACGTTTGGAGTTGGACTGGTGTTCTATTTTTGAGAACAACATCGTCAATAATATCTTGGCATTCATCCAGACTGGGAATAATACTCTTTCTATAATTCTTTTTGAATTTATCTCTCACATAGTGACGTTCTGGTGTTATCCATGTTCTTTTTGAACTATTAGACCCTACAAATCTTTCCCTAGGAGGGGTTCTACAAGTAGTTGGGAACGTGGGGGATTCCAAACCAGTGCTGGGTAAATCATTATCCTCTTTCCTTGTTACTTGATACACCTCTTGTGAAAGCTGACCTGTAAAAAAATCACATTATTCTGTTGTCAATAACGATGTAATAATTATTTTACATGCAGAAGATTCAGAAAGAGCTACAGAATTCTCCAAAAGAGGCGACAAGTTAGTTTCAAAGTTCTCCAGGGGCTTGTAGATTTTTGGGATTTCTGATGTGTCCATAATACTGGAGTCACTTTCATTTTCATCACTTTCTAGCCATTGAGGTGTTACAGCATATGTGATTTCAGAAACTGGTTGGATGCAACTGTTGAATACCTCTGGAATGAAACCATTAGATGCCATTAAAACTCCTCCCATTGTGAGAACATCATTTTGAATTAATGCCTTCTGATAACACTTCTCATGTACTCCTTTTGTATGGCCCATAAATTTACTGATCACTCCTTGTTTATCTTTTTCTAATCTTGCTGTTGCACTTGCGAGGTGGTATCTCAGTTTTGTAGCAGTGAGGGAAGTACTGTTCATATTATGTTTTTTAACAAATTGGCTGAGAATAGGACCAGCTTTCAGATATGGATATCTTCCAGATTTAGGGTCTGCAAACAAATATTCATTATTGTCCGGTATGTTTACATTTTTACGATACTGAATTAACAATTTTATAGCTTTCATATGATCTTTGTTTATTAGGATAGATGCAGCTTGATTGAGTTTGCCCCTTGTAATGCATCGTCCAAAATTATTTGCCAACATTTTTTCAGTTGAATCCAATTTTTCTGCATATTCTCCTTCAACTACGCACAGTTTAGTGTATTCTGATATTTCCATTCTTTCCACATCTCCTGGTCTTTTCCTATTAAAAGCCATTATATATATTAGAACTAATTCGTTTAAATTTTTCCAAGCTTCAAAACTGAATGTTTCTGTCAGTGACGAGTAATAATGAGATATTTTCTCATCAAGCGTGGTCAACAGATTATTGATTTCTTTTGTTGTTGGTACAATTTCCTTTTTTTTTCTCTGTTCACTAGCTCTTGTTTCAGTAGCTGCTTTTGTTAATTCAGCATTTTGATTACCACTGAGGAGATATTGAAATTTTTCGATTATTTTTTGCCACTCGTCATCATTGTCCATAATGGCTTGGCATTTCAATAATACGCTCAAATGTCTCATAATATCACAAGCATAATGGGCAAGAGTTGGGACTTTATACTTGCCATTTTCTTTGGTCCCTGCCAACTCTCTCACAGTGCTTACAAATAATTTCCAATAAGAGGGATGAACCATGTCCCTAACTGATTTCAAAGCATTTTCCTTCCTCTGCATACTGAGAAATATCCTAGCTACTAATCGTAAATGTTGTGCAATCATCTTGTCATGATGTTTTGATGAAGTTAAATATTTCTTACAATAACGATTTCCCAATGAAACCAGTGATTCATCTTGGGTAACTAATCTGAAATAATTATCGTTACGAATATGAGGAAATATTTGATCTCTCAACATGTTGCATGCTAGAGGATGAATATCTGCAGCTAATACTCTACTGATTCCCATAGTATTATTCACTTTATTGGTTACAAATTTGCAATATTCTCTTATATGATTCCTTAAATTATTTTTGCTATAAAACCCCCTACAATGCGGACAAGAAACTATTTTTCCGCTTTTTACTCTTCCTACTGTGATTTTTTGAGAATCTCCACCATAGCGTTCATCCCCCATCTTCCGTAAATTTTCTAGAACAATATTTCTATGAGGCGAACCTAAAAACGAATAATAAATGCAATCAAATTGTAAACTTCGTGACAAATGAGTAAATGACTCTACGAAGATTTTTGAGACAGATCTATTTCATTTTATCGAACAGAAAACAGAGATGAATTTCATATTCTCGACATACTCAGGACAAGCAAGTGCTAAGCATATGTTATCATCATTTGGAACTTGAATGAGATATTATACTACTATACATAAGTGAATAATGGGACATCGATATGCCATTATACACTCAAGTAATTTGATAAGCAAAATTTCAAAAACCATGGATGAAACCAGTGAAAGGTAAATGAAAAAAACTACCATCAGTGTACTCCAATGCTTTTTTCACCAGTTCTTCCTCCTTGTGCACCAGAAGCAAGTGTCTGGATATTCTGGTTTGTAATTTTCCACAGTAATGGCAACTATGCTTTTTTGATTTTCTTTTGGCCTTTGGTGCACTTGAAACTGAAATAATTATAGAGAATATATCATTGACAGTGAAACAACTTTTGGTATGCTGGTACTGCCTTCAGATTGGAGAGCAACGAGGCTATCATTCGATCAAGTACTATTATGATTAGAACAGCCATTTAAACCGTGGATAGTTTTTATCTTTATGAACTATATTTGCCTTACTTGGAGCCAAAAACTTCACGAATATATTGTGTAATGCTAATTTTTTAGAATAACTATATCAAGCTTGTATCGACTAGTAAGACTAAATGATTTTTTTTTCGAACATATTTTGTATTCAGCCAGGAGTAAAATAGTATTCTTACCATCAGCAAACTCATCCCCAGCATTTCCATCCACTTCTATCTCTTCCCCTAATTCGTTAAAGAAGTGTTCTTCTATTTCAAAATCGCCCCAATTATCATCGTTATTAAATGAATGGAAGGATCTTGAGCACCTACAAGGACATAAATACATGAAAGTATATTATCAATAGATGACTTGAATAAAAAAGTTGTTTTATTAAAAATTACTGTTTCGGTGTTGTGTAAAACATTTTGCATGTCAGTTTTATTTAAATTCCAAATCAGCGTTGTGATAGAATTGGTTCCAGTCTCATTCAAGAGTTATAGCAGACAAGTCAGGGTCGGTTTCAGTACACGATTTTGGAGAATCAAAAATGACACCTACGTAATAGAGATTTCACTTTTTTATGTAAGGTACTATAGGCGGGTTTAGTGAACGAATAGTGCATAATACCATTAAAAATGCTCAACTCAAATAACGGAAAATTTCCGTACCCAAAGTTTTAGACCAAGAGCTAGTAGACCATCCTAGTAACGGTTTGTCTGTAGGGCTAGAAATTGTTGTAGTGCAGAGTCATATCATGCTAAGTACGGTATAATAATCACCTGGCACGCATCAACCCCTATTTTTCTGAAAGTGTAGATAGAATTTCAAAATAAACTTGTAGGTTTGAAATTTTTATACGATTTGGTTCATTCATTGTGAAGTTTGAAAAAAAATTGACCTGTGTTTTCGAACAGATGTACCTGCCAGGTGAGCCGAAATATGTGCGATATAAGGGTGTTATTTAAGTACGCGGCCAAACACAAAGGGCAACTAGCAAACCATCAACAACAGGGGTGTAATCGCAAGAAATGCATTAACAAGCTCTTCATTCATGACTGAATAAATAACATAACGCAAAAGTCATCTTTCGAATTTTTAGATTAACTTTTTTCGATGAAACACAACGTTAAAATGAGACACTTTTCTCAGCTAAACAATAAATTAACATATGTATTCATAAAAAACTGTCACCAGGTTTCAACGTCATATTATTTTTCAACTCCTTTGTTCCAAGGACATGCTATAAAGTAATTCTTATTTATTTTTTTCACAAAAACAGCGAAATACAAGAAAAAGGTGAGGATGAAAAATTTGTGGTTTCAGTAGCTCAATGCGAATAAAAAATAAAAAAATTGCAAAAAATCAGTGGCGCACATTTTTTGGTCAAAATATTGTTTGAGGTACCTTCCGAGACGACACTGGACATAATGATTTTGATCTACTTATGACCAAATCAGTTCATCGATACCCTGAATACCACCGGCAAATTTTAGGAAAATCTGCTGAAGGATTATGGAGATTTTCTGGAAAAAACGATTGTTTTTGACACCCTATACCTTGAAAACGAAGGATTACCGGACCTATGTTTATGCCAAATGTTTGTCTTAGAATTACTCAAAGAATCACCTCTTTGAGTTTGGCCATGTACTTAAATAACAGCCTTATATCTCACACCTTTCGGGTCACCTGTCAGGTACTTATGCTCATTGAAAACGCCTGTCATGTTTTTTCTTCAAACTTCACAATGAATTAACGAAATCGTATGAAATTTCCAAGCTTGGAGCAACAATTTTTTTTCAAATTTGATTCACACTTTCAAAAATATAGGGGTTGATCACAGATGTTGTGCACAGCTAACAGTAAGTCCGTACATATCATTATTCCACGTAGCCTCAGGAAGGTTGAAGTCACCACAAATGATCACCTTATGATCTGGATAAGACGTTATTACATTCTCCACAATTTCACAGTGAGTAATATAATATATCTCAGGCCACGACTGAGGTGGAATATAGACTCCACCAATGAGAAACTTATTATTTGCATAATTACAACTTATAAATAGCTGTTCAATACTATCTTGTGATATCTTCACAAAAGAAGATTTGATTGAGTTCGGGATGGCAATGAGCACCCTTCCACCTCTTGATTTATCACTTGTCTGTGGGCACCTATCACATCTGTATATCTTATGAAAAATTTGATCAATTGCACATTCGGTAATATTAGTTCAGTCTATGACCATTTTCCCGTGTATATATCCCATACAGCACCGATTTGCTTGAAAATTTGGATTTAGGTTTTACATACCCTCTATTTTGAAATCTACCCCATGCCGAGGGTTGCTTTTTCCCTGGGGGTGGATGCCACCCCTTTGTGGGGGTGAAGAATTTTTCTTTGAAAAGAAGTGCAGAAATCGATAAATTAACTAATTCTAAGCAACTTTTGTTCCATGAAGTTTTTGTCTGGAAGGCAATACTTTTAGACTTATTTGCGAGTGAAATTGTCGGTTTTCAGCCTAAAAACACGTTTTCAGATCTTTTTTCGCGAATAACTGGGAAAATATGCAGTTGATCGAAAAATCTGTAGAGAGCAAAATTATAGCTTTTAAAAAAACAGGGGGAATCGTGTATTTATAATTTATGCCGACCCAATACAAACGGAATTATTACTTATTGAAAGTTGATTGGTATTTCAAAAGCCAAAATGGAAAGTTTCTGCGTACAATAACCAAAAACCAATGCATTTTTCGGAGAAAACTCATAGGACCTTCTTTAAAGTACTTGAGAAATCCTTCATTTCAATGATTCACAAAAGTTCCTAGCATCAAAACTGAGCGAGGAATGAATAGAATAATGTCGATTCCTATTTCTTCGTTGGAAAAAAAATGTGAAAATCTCACCCTTTGTTCCATTCCTCCTGAAAAAAATCGATTCCACTTCACAAATCACTTTATTCTTGTTCTTATAGTACGTTCTGAGTGTTACACCAGTTGAAAGCACTTATTCTTGGCAAAAATTGAGATTGAAGAGAAAAAATCATTTTCGTAATTTAGCGAAAAATCGCATTTTCTTTAAACTAACTCAAAACTATTAATAACCTGCAGTTTTTTCTCTGAAGTACAAAATTAACCCACAATTTTCTACTCTAGAAAATTTTCCATGTTATTAATAGTTTTTGAATTATTTCAAAGAAAATGCGATTTTTTCTTTGCATAGGGTAAATATTAAAATGAAGGGTGTGTAGAACCTAAATCAATTTTTTTTTTCAAAATCGGTGCTGTATGGGATAAATACATAGTTTACACTTTTTTCACCGATATTATTATTTTATCATAATTTGAACAAGTAATACATTGAAATATAGTAAGATTTCTGCTAGGATTTAATTCCCTACATACAAACCTCAACTCATTATCTTCATAAGAAGTTGTTTGGAAAAAAATTTGAATATTTACTTGATGTAACAACTTTAGGAGTCATGTAACAAGTGGGAAACATTTTCTTCATATACTTAGTTCTCACCTGTTCCAGGTAATGTATCCAATTGTACCAACAAAATATGCGGAATACCATTCAATATGTTGAATTTCAACTCGTTCATTACAAAAATGTCATCACTCCCATAAATTATATCCAGGGTACCTATAATAGGTTCCTAGAAACTTTTCCAAGTAACCTAGGATAGGATTACCTTACACATCCCTATTCTTCAATATTCCCCATTCTTCAGAATGGAATTTTACTAGGGAATATACTTTTTCCTTCTACTATAAAACTAGCCAAATGATTTGTATCGTATGAGCACTTTAGATAGAGTTTTGAAGTGAATAATGCTTATAAATCGGGAAAAGTGTTGAAGGTGGAATGAGTAGTAAATGGCACCTGACTAATCGAAACTTGTGATCTGATCTTTTTTTCTGGTGCAAAAAAGAAGGCAAGATACACATTTTTCGAACTTTGAAGGGCCATAACCTCGGCGAGGTTGAAAAGCTAGGCAAGGTGTTGCTACATTTGAAAATAAATAGGCGTTCAATAATGAAAATCTGTATCTATGTACACTTAACCTCTTTTGAAAGTTAATTACATCTGAGAAAAGCACCGGTAAAGCCGGGCTGACTAGACTAAACGGTTCGACTGCTACGCGAAGTCGCGGGCAACAGCTAGTAGGTATTTGATAAAATACTATTCAATTACTCACCTACTATCTCCTGGTTCTTCCATAATTAATAATTGAAATTTCTCCATTCCAATGTGTGGTGGCCACTGATCACTGACTTGTTAACTAACGACTAACGGAAGGGGGAATGGGGAATGAACTGCAGACTGCTTGCTAGCTAGGTCGCTGAGCCCGGAGCCGCTGAGCAAAAAGCAAAATTTCCCTCCAAACCCAGCAAGTTGAACGCGCAGCGCGCAGGACTGCGTCTGCTGTGACAAGGTGGTACGAGGGTGGTTCGGTGGTACAATCCGTGAAGCAATTTCAACTACTTCGAAAATTATGAAATTCACATAGTGAGAAGGGCTACCAATTAACTACCTATATGGTTGAAATGTATATATTCCTCACACATTCATGAAAAAAGAAACAGTCTGATAAATGTAATTTTGAACCGAGCTTCAATAATTATTCCAAGATTTCCAGGAGAAAAAATCTGACTATTTCTACGCGGAATGTACGTGTGTGCCTGCTATCTTGCTCACTCATAGCCATAGCCATGGTCTCGTTCCGTTTTTTGCATGGCCTCACTGCTTTACAGAATATTAAAGCACAGGGCCGCTTTTTATTTCTATTTGGAACTTTTGTGAAATAGGTATAATAGGTCTTCCTGTTGAAATCCTTTATTAGGTAGGTGATTGTTTCGTTCATTTAACAGCACCTAGTTGATAAAAAAACAATTTTCACGTATGCGTAGAACACGAATATGAAGTCCAAAGGTGACAGACACCTATTGTTCGGAAATTGTGATTCTCTGGAGTTCAGGAAAATGGCATATAGCTAGGTTCTTTCTTATTGTACATTATTTTATACTCCATATTATAATCGGAAACTACTCGCTTTTCACCTAGGTATCTGAAACGTAGCAGATTTTCAAGCATGGTGATAATTAAAAGAACGAGTGTTTTATTGGTTTAATGATACAAAGAAAGTGGATTATGTAATTGTTTTCGAACTGCAAAAGGTCTAATTAGGTATACCTAACCTAACTTCAGAAAAGACTGCGTTTGTAGGTAGGTATTTCAGATTCCTGTTTTACGCATAAAACAAGACATCCTGGACAAGGTTAGGCCCCTCTTCAGTGCAAACCATGAAAAAATCAAAAATCCTATTGGTACCTACTAGAAACAAATTTTGACACAGTACCTACCTACAACACACTCATGTTGGCCATATAGGTAACACCGTTTTTTTCTTGGACATCACTTCTCAACGAATGCTTGGCACATACAACAAGCGCCAGAGCAAGAAAAGTAGGTTCATAATGCAATGTTCTACAGAACGGATTTTTTTGTTCGAATGTGTTCAGGGGGTCCCCTGAATGTAAATTCAAGTTGGCGGAACGGGGGGCATCAGCCGCCATCTTGGAAAACACGTTGTATTGAATATCTCACGAACCGCGCATCGCACAACAAAAATGGTAGAGATCATTTTCATAGATAATCATGTTTGCCATCTCTTTTATTAGAAATGTTTCTGTATAACGCATAAGTTTTTTATAGCGCTCCAAACTTCTTACAATATGGTTATCGCTATTACATACATATTGAAAATGGTAGTAACGAAATTTTTAGAACATAAAATTTCATATAAATTTTATTAGATTTTTTTGTCGTAGCATTTATAGTTTATGAGCTATAACGCTGTGGATGCAATATATCTTCGAGATTATAATGCTGTTTACTCAATCATGCGCCTATAGTATTCAGGTTTGAAACTTCGATTATTATTGATAATAATAGTAATAATAACAATAACAATTCCCATGTTGTAGCGTGGTGTACCATTGTTTTTTGCTACATAGACAATATTTTATGATGATACCGTTTTATCCTTGCAAGTAACAATAAAGATCGATAAATTATTAGTTGTTCTCCCCACTAATTATAATTTCAACTGATTCGCCAACACAGCTGTATTGACATTTTTGTGTTCAGTTTATTCCATCTTATGCGTTATGAAATGTTTTTCGTATACCTACAATGAGCAATATTGCGACTAATAATATACGAGTTGCTAGTTTTACCAAGCTGCAGCTCTTTAACTATAAAATTCACGAGCAAAAGTTTCGAATAAAGAATCCGGCAAACCTTATTAAAAATGTCAATACAATCAATTTGAATCATAAATAGTGTGGAGTACAACTAATATAATTCATCGATCTTTATTATTACTTGCACGTGTGAAACGGTACCATCATAAAAGATTATCTATGTAACAAAAAACAATAATAGTACACCACTCTGGAACACGAGAATTGTTATTGTTACTGTTATCGTTATCAATATTTTTATTATTAATAATTAATGTTTTCAACCTGAATACTGTTGGAATGTTATAAGGAGGGGAAAATTCCGAACGACCCGAAATAAATATTACAACTTATAGGCGCATGATTGAATAATCTCGTGGATATTTTGCGTTCACTCGACATTTACAGCGTTATAGGTCATAAACTACGAATACTACGGGAAAAAAAATTCGAATGAAATTTATAAGAAATTGTATGCTCCACAAATTTGATTTCCTTCATTTTTAATGTATCATTAACCGTTAACTATATATTCAGCAAATATTTAATAGATACGTAAATCAACTAATAAAATCAGTCACTTTCAATAAGGTATAATGCGCCACGGTAAAGAACGAATAGAATTGAATATCAAACAATGCGTCACAAATGTGTATATTGAATTTATTGTTTGTATAGATATAAATCACGTGACATTTGAACTCTTTTTTCCACACCTATAATATTGAAAAAAATTCATTCGTCACCCTGGCATATCAATCGTACTCGTAAAAAGTATAGTATGCAACTCGCCTGGAAATACTCATTTCGTGCTCGTCCCATAAATCATTTCTTGTCTGTATCCTGATTTGAAGCATTGGTCTCACAAACGTCATAAATTGGGTATTGAGCCGACAAACTATTTAAAAATTAGATATATTTTCAAAATTTATGATTTGATTTTTTTCCTTTCGCAGTGAATATTCTACATTATCTGTTTGCCTACTTTATACCGGTTCAAATATAGTATCAGATGCTATATATAACGTCGCAAAAATGGAGCGTCCTGGGCGCCTAGTTTATCAGACTTGACTATCTGAACGGTTGACAGCATTTGTTGAAAATGTTACATATACAGAATACGGAAAACTATAGACACTTGTCAAAACCATAAACTGTAGCAGAAAGACATTATTAAAATTTAAAGAAAAAAATTATTTTTATTGTTTGTCAACAAACAAGTCAAATGCAAAAATACAATTTTGGCATGAGTTGCATGTATTATTTTTCTACATTCATGTAAGAACCAATCATTCGTCCAGCACTGATAAGATCATTTTATAAATTTGAGACAAATTCCAAATGGTCAGTGATATTTACCTACGTATTACGCATCTCTATGCCGTTCTCAGATAATGTGGGATTTCAAATTAAAATCGTAGCGCCACTTTGATGATGAAAAAGTCAACTTATTTGCACCGCTTTGAATACTATACGTATTATAGGCTTTGACATTGAAAAAATTTAAACCCGTTAGTAATTAGTGAGTGATTTTATTGTAATTTGAAGTGTTTTTTCACTTTTTATGTAAATGTTGGTCATAAAATGTGCTAAATGAACATTTCGGTTAAAATTTTAATCATATTCCTGAATTTCAAAGTTACATCGCAACGTCACTTTGACATCAATGATTGAAATTCCTAACCAGAGGGCGTATGGCGTATCGCTTCTCTTGAATCCCAATTGCTAATATCTTGTAGATTGATGATATTTGCATTTCGATATAACAGTTACAGTTAACAGCCTAGGAATGCTCATAGAATATTCTCAGAACATTATCACAACATGATTCAATTATTCTAGGCATGTTCTATGTATATTCGAAATGGATTATTTCAAATATTCTAAGAATATGTCTCGAATATATGAAGATTCTCCAATGTTCATAGAATATTCTCTAATAACATATAAACATTTTCAGAATGTTATGTGAATATTAAAAAAGTGATAAATGAAAAGAAAAATCGTGGCTTAACCTCTGAGATAATTGAATCTTCCTCTGCGTTGTATGGTGGCTGTTGTCTTCTTATTGATTAATATTGATAATTCGAAGATATTTGAAAAACAATGACCTTTAGTACCAATTTATATTATATTTGGACAAGAGTTCCTGGCTGTCAATTTGGCATATTTTTCATCCTACAAATTGAAATATTTTGTCTAACGATGGAGTATAGGACAGTGGTTTTTTGATATCAGTACTTCGGAATTGGAAACTCCCATTGTGTTGGGAGGAAAGAATTAACAGCTAATATGGAATGCAAAAAAAATAACAAAATAAAACATTCTGGTACGATTCCGTATATTCTCAGAGCATTCGAAAAAAATGTATTAGGAACATATCGAAATGTATGTTCTTAGAATATTTGATACAGGATGAGAAAATTCTGGGATAATTCTCAGGTCATTTTATTGCGATATTCATAACTAAGTATATTTTTACCATTGTCAGAATATTTTGATACGATTCTGTATATTCTCCGGATATTCGAACGGAATATTATAGGGATATACCGAATGAATGTTCATAGAATATTTGTTACAGGATGAAAATATTCTGGGATTATTCTGAATACATTTCATTGAAGTATTCTGAAAAAAGTATATTTGAACGTTGCGTTGTGAGAATATCTTGGTATTGTTGGGTCATGGAGACAAAAAGTATGCTGGGTAATCACACGTTAAAAGGTAAGGCCTCGTTGATCCATTGCTCGCACAAGTTTCGACTTCTGAGGGATGACGTTCGTCAGCTGGTTAACGGAAACGTACAATTTTAGAACAATTTAAAATATGGATACCTGTAGTGAATGATTCACATTGAACTAGGTAGGTACCTACTTGATCTCATGATTCTCTGGTAGTTTATTGAATCTCTCTCAATGGCACGTAAAGGTAGGTGTACATGTATCGCTGTTTTAATATGACACAAGTATAATAAAATGTTGTCTAAATATAGAACAAGGTTCTTCCACTAAATTTATTTAGTTCAAGAGTTTGTATTCGTATAGATGTAGGAAAATGAATTTTGGGTTATTCAACAGATTTCCGAAAACGAACTAAAAGAAATAAATTTGTGAAGAAGTTCTAATGGAAGCAGATTATTCGATTAAGTATTTGATAATCATTAGTTGCTGACTAATAAAACGTTTTTGATTAACGCAGCAACTTTTCGGGGTATATTGAGAATCTGACCTTCTACACTTGTGTAGATTCCAATGCCTATATTATTCCTTATTTTATCAGATTGTGGTAAAAACTGAGAAGAAAAAAATTTTGGGTTACCTACGCTATAGTGAATAATATATGGGTCAATGTTTTTACATGTTTGCTCCACAATAATTGTACCTACTTACATCTTATTGAGAAACTGAGAGGGATGACTTATAGGTATATGGTTTTGAATTCTAACTTCAATTTCCTCTACAGAACAAACATGGGATTCATTGAAAATAATATACTGAATGAACTCACTTCATGTCCAAACCACCTTGAACAATCTTTGAATATTTATTTTAATTCATTTTAATTTTTTTCTGATCACTATCGCTCAATTCAAGAATTCAATATGTAGGTACCTACATCAAATGTTTTCTAACAACGTCAGCATATTCACAGTACCTAATTCTTATTTGTGCCTAGTCTACACCAACTAATTATTAAATTTTATCGTTTACTTCCGCTTGCGCCGGTCCTGTTAGAGTATCCAGAATAAAACATGAAGCACAATATTTCTCTTCCCCGATTCCAGTCTGGCTTTATGGTCAAGGTCGGGAGGGTACGTAGGATATCCTTATCTTGACCACAGTCTTGACTTCATCTCTCTCTCTCGTCATCATAAAGCGAAAAGCGACAGCAATACTACAGTAATGCAAAATGCAAATGCAATATTTATGGTCTACACTTCTGCGAAGTATCGTTGATCGTTAGTTCCGATGACAATTTGGAAAACAAGATCCCTAATTCAATTTTATTTTATTCTCTTTTCAAATATGAATATTACCTGATATCTCTGAACATTTTCGATTTGAACGGAATTGTGAATAAAGGATAGGATATAAAAAATTGGATAGGTAGGTAGGTATTTTGAAATTTTCACATCGTTTTCTTCATACACAAAAGATTACTTTTTGAATTATACAATTGGAAATTGAAACACAGGCGTAGGACACCAGCGTGGGTAAAGGGGTAGGTACTAGGGGATAGTATATCTCAATTAAGTGCCGTATCGCGATTTCTTGAAATCAATTGATTTGTAAATTTCGTAAAATGTTTGAATGAGTAATTTTTCATGAAACTGCCGATCTTAGTAAGGTTTCGCAAATGTCAATTCAGTGGGATATATTAGACCGTCAAAATAATAACTTTCTAGATTTTATCGTTTGTCATGAAAATAATTATAATGATTTCACAAAAGAGACAGCTTCATCGGGTGATATACCAGGAAAAGCTTCTATTCTTAAATAATGTTGAATTGAATGAAAGCATTCGTTCAGGCCAGTCTCAATTAGCTACACGATAGGTTTCTGGGCTGACACCTGTCAGAAAACAACTACTCCCCTGGCTATTGCCACCAAGGGCATTATATCACATTCGACTTGCTGTGCTGGTGCGGGGTTCTTCACTTCTTGTTAATTTGCTCTGAATAAATAGAAACATTTTTGCCACTTGTTTTTTACGATTCGATATGTGATAAGTTTTATTTGATTTTTGTTATTTTGAGCTGCATAATAATATATATAAGTTTATTCATGAATAGATAATAATAATTACAATTCGAAAATTTTATGAATATTCATTTTTATGAATAAACTGAAAAACAAACCTTACGAAGAGAACTTGTTGTAAGGTTAACTGAAAGTAATAACAATTTACAATCAATACATTTTAAGTTACATACCTAGATAATCATCAATTTAAAGAAACCAATTTCATGAACTATTCAAAAATGTGTCAAAATAAATTCGAGAGGTCTTAATAATCCATATTTTACTTTTTTGTTTGAATGATGATAATGATTTGATTTTTTTGATTTCATGTGGTATTTTGTCATAAAGATATGGTATCATAAACTTGTAGTTTCTTTGTGCAATTTTCTTTTTAATTTTATTTTTAGATGTAATTACAGTTTTATTTCGAGTTCCATATTAATGTTCATTATAATTTTTTTTTTATTTTTATGAATGTAAATCATCATTCTATAAATGTATAATTGATTTATATCCATTTTTTCACTTTCTTTGAATAATAATTCAGTTGAATATTTCCAGTCCTTATTGTAAATTATTTTCAGAAATCTTTTTTGTATTATTTCCAGTTTATGTTTATATATTTTAGACACCCCGCCCCAGCCTAATATTCCATAACTTATTCGGGATTGTATTAAGGCAAAATATGGAATTTCAAGTGTGGTATTGTTGAAAATCCTTTCAATTGTCGAAATTTGGGAAGAAGAATTCGAAGTTTTTTTACTATAAAATATATTTGCTGATCCCATTTCAGATGTCTATCTATCATTATGCCAAGGTATTTGATACAGTCACTATCCATGATTTGTATAGTATTAGTAATTTCAATAGGGCCCCAATTTGGTAGTGAATTTTCGTAAGAAGAAAAGGAAAGATATTTTGTTTTATCGAAATTTATTGTTAATAAATTGTTATCGAACCAATTTTTTAACATTTTTGAAATCTTCTTGTACTATTTTTTTTAACTCTGTCCAACTTTTAGCAGTGTAAAATATAACAGTGTCATCCGCGAACGCATGAATTTTTCCTTTGGATTTGAGTGAAAAAAGATCGTTTAGATAAATATTGAATAACAAGGGACCTAAAACTGTACCCTGTGGTACACCATATTTAAAAATTTTTGGATCACTAAATGTGTCATCAATATCAACTTATTGTATTCTTTCGTTTAGGTAATTTGCAAATAAATTTTGGGTTATTCCGCGAGAACCAATATTCTGCAATTTTTCCAAAAGTAATTCATGACTGACTGTATCAAATGCCTTTGCTAGGTCAAGAAAAACACAGATAGTTGGCAATCTATCATCGAGTGAATCATAAATATTACTTGTCAAATGAGTAATAGCATTTTCTGTAGAAATATTTTTCCTGAATCCAAATTGGTTCGGAGATAAAATTTTTTGGTGCGTTAGATAGTCATCAATTCTAGATTTTAAAATTTTTTCAAAAATTTTTGCCAGAGTAGATATTAGTGTGATTGGTCGTTAATTTTTAATATCACTTTTATCTCCGCCTTTGAAAATAGGTTTGATTATACCGATTTTGAAAAGTTTTGGACATATTCCAGTGTGAAAAATACTGTTAATGAGATGTGTTAATGGTTTTATCACTATATCGGCTAAAGCTTTCATAACTTCACCCCCGTAAAGCTAGCAGAACCACTTTGGAATTTTAGAAATTTTTTCAGGCCATAATTTTAGGCCAATTTTAGGCTAATTTATTACCCCATTCCCGAATTTTTTGCTCTTCAATTGTGGGAGATATCGCGGGTTCTGCTAGCTTAACGTTAAGCTGGCAGAACCAAACCGCTAAACAAATGTTTATGAAAAGTTTGATCACACCATAATTTTAGGCTCATTTTAGGCTCACGTTTGCACCCATTGCAGATTTTTTTGGATTGCAGTTTTTAAAAAAATCCTGGGTTCTGCTAGCTTTACCGTTAAGCTAGCAGAACCCAACCAACCACTTTGAAGTTTTGAAAGTTTCTTTTGAAACATAATTCTAGGCCAATTTTAGGCTAATTTATTACCCTATTCCCAAATTTTTTGCCCTTCAATTGTGGGAGATATCACGGGTTTTGCTAGCTTCATCGTTAGGCTAACAGAACCAAACCGCTAAACGAATGTTTATGAAAAGTTTGATCACACCGTAATTTTAGGCTCATTTTAGGCTCACGTTTGCACCCATTGCAGATTTTTTTGGATTGCAGTTTTAAAAAAAATCCTGGGTTCTGCTAGCTTTACCGTTGAGCTAGCAGAACCCAACCAACCACTTTGAAGTTTTGAAAGTTTCTTTTGAAACATAATTCTAGGCCAATTTTAGGCTGATTTATTACCCTATTCCCAAATTTTTTGCCCTTCAATTGTGGGAGATATCGCAGATCGCAGGTTTTGCTAGCTTCATGTTAGGTTAACACAACCAAACCGCTAAACGAATGTTTATGAAAAGTTTGATCACACCGTAATTTTAGGCTCATTTTAGGCTCACGTTTGCACCCATTGCAGATTTTTTTGGATTGCAGTTTTTAAAAAAAATCCTGGGTTCTGCTAGCTTTACCGTTAAGCTAGCAGAACCCACCCAACCAACCACTTTGAAGTTTTGAAAGTTTTTTTACAACATAATTCTAGGCCAATTTTAGGCTAATTTATAACCCTATTCCCAAATTTTTTGCCCTTCAATTGTGGGAGAAATCACGGATTTTGCAAGCTTCATGTTAGGCTAACAGAACCAAACCGCTAAACGAATGTTTATGAAAAGTTTGATCAGACCATAATTTTAGGCTCATTTAAGGCTGACGTTTGCACCCATTGCAGGTTTTTTGGATTGCAGTTTAAAAAAAAATCCGGGGTTCTGCTAGCTTTACCGTTGAGCTAGCAGAACCCATCCATAAAAAACGATTCAGAACAAATTCAGTTAGAAAATAATTTTAGGCTCCATTCAAGCTAACTTATTACTATGTAAATTTTTTTTTGCTTCTCAGTTGGGGGAGAAATCATAGGTTCTGTTTTCTCAACACTGAGTTGGCTGTACCAAAAAGCTAGACGAATCCTTGGAAAAAATCTGATCACACAATCATTTTAGGCTCATCATAGGCTCAAGTTTGAACCCATCACAGATTCATTTGGATTGCGTTTTATAAAAAAAATTCCTGGGTTCAAATCAAAATGTTGAGCGATAAATAAAAACGCAACAACAAAACCTACGTTAATATATTCTGATAGAGAATAAGTACATCCTATTGTTAAAAAAAATGTATCGCAAAAATCAGTTACGCATGCCATTCAATTCACCATACGATAGCAAAACCCGCGATCTGCGATATCTCCCACATTTGAAGAGCAAAAAATTTGGGAATAGAATAATGAATTAGAATAAAATAGGCCTAGAATTATGTTCTTAAAAAAACTTTCAAAATTCTAAAGTGGTTGGTTGGGTTTTGCTAGCTTAACGGTAAAGCTAGCAGAACCCGTGATATCTCCCACAATTGAAGGGCAAAAAATTTGGGAATAGGGTTATAAATCAGCCTAAAATTGGCCTAGAATTATGTTGTGAAAAAAACTTTCAAAACTTCAAAGTGGTTGGTTGGGTGGGTTCTGCTAGCTTAACGGTAAAGCTAGCAAAACCCAGGATTTTTTTTAAAAACTGCAATCCAAAAAAATCTGCAATGGGTGCAAACGTGAGCCTGAAATGAGCCTAAAATGAGCCTAAAATTACGGTGTGATCAAACTTTTCATAAACATTCGTTTAGCGGTTTGGTTGTGTTAACCTAACATGAAGCTAGCAAAACCCGTGATATCTCCCACAATTGAAGGGCAAAAAATTTGGGAATAGGGTTATAAATCAGCCTAAAATTGGCCTAGAATTATGTTGTGAAAAAAACTTTCAAAACTTCAAAGTGGTTGGTTGGGTGGGTTCTGCTAGCTTAACGGTAAAGCTAGCAAAACCCAGGATTTTTTTTAAAAACTGCAATCCAAAAAAATCTGCAATGGGTGCAAACGTGAGCCTAGAATGAGCCTAAAATTACGGTGTGTTCAAACTTTTCATAAACATTCGTTTAGCGGTTTGGTTGTGTTAGCCTAACATGAAGCTAGCAAAACCCGTGATATCTCCCACAATTGAAGGGCAAAAAATTTGGGAATAGGGTAATAAATTAGCCTTAAATTGGCCTAGAATTATGTTTCAAAAGAAACTTTCAAAACTTCAAAGTGGTTGGTTGGGTTCTGCTAGCTTAACGGTAAAGCTAGCAGAACCCAGGATTTTTTTAAAAACTGCAATCCAAAAAAATCTGCAATGGGTGCAAACGTGAGCCTAAAATGAGCCTAAAATTATGGTGTGATCAAACTTTTCATAAACATTTGTTTAGCGGTTTGGTTCTGCCAGCTTAACGTTAAGCTAGCAGAACCCGCGATATCTCCCACAATTGAAGAGCAAAAAATTCGGGAATGGGGTAATAAATTAGCCTAAAATTGGCCTAAAATTATGGCCTGAAAAAATTTCTAAAATTCCAAAGTGGTTCTGCTAGCTTTACGGGGGTGAAGTGATTCCATCCTTTCCCGGTGACTTTTTAAGTTTGAGTGAATTGATACAACTGAGAACTTCACTCTCGCTTGTTTTTTCAATGAAAAATGAATTTAAATATGTTTTGGGGAGTTCTTGATCTATTTTATTGTGTTTCGAAATGTGTTTTGCTAGATTATTTCCTACATTACTGAAATAATTTATGAAGTTATCTGCTATGAGTTTTTTATCATGAGATATATTATTGTTTACTTTAATAAATTTTATTTCATTAGAATCATTTTTATCATGACATAATTTTTTTAAACAAAACCAGAGATCTTTGGATGATCGACAGTTTTTTTCAATTTCAGATTGGCCATATTTCATCTTGGCCTGATGAATTAGAGATGTTAATGTATTTTTGTAGGTTTTATACTCTATTTTTAGTCTTGTATTATCGTTATTCTCTCTAACTTTTCTATACAACTCATTTTTTTTGTTGACTGATTGTAGTAAGGATTTTGTCATCCATTTTTTTCTCATTATTTCTGTATTTTTCATTTTGACTCTAGTAGTGCTTTTGTCAATACATTCTTTTATTTTTTCTGTTAGTTGATTTGCCAAGTCTTCTGGGTTATTATTCTTATAATAATGATCGAAAAATTATCATGAAGTTTTTTGAAGTCTGTATAAAATTTGTACTTCGTTTTGTTAGTAATTTTTGTTGATATAATATTATTAATGACTAGTGAGTGAAAAAGTAATGTAATAATCTCGAACCTATGGGAAAACCAAATTACAATATTTTGCATGCGATTTCCGTTTCGTTTGCGATCTTTCCTCACGTTATTATCCACAATCAGTTTAAGCCAAAATATTTCATGACCTATATACTTTTCATGATATTCCCTTGTGACAGAAGCATTTTGGCAATTATGCATTAGTAAAAATTATTCCAATTGAGAAGCAGAGTTATATAGGTGTTATAAGATGTCCGCTCCGAATAAGTATACAGGACCTCCAAGGTAGAGAGAAATATTATTGAGTTGTCCAAAAGAGAAAGACATTTGATGTTCGTTCTGAGATGATAAGTGTTTTTTTCTATATTTTAATGAATACATAGTAATTTGGTAATATTCAAATTCAATTGGGTCCTTAATATTAATTGTGATGTTGCAAATAAAAATTGCATAATTACGTCGCAGTTACATCT